>JACEFZ010027962.1:12500-172500 GCA_014155875.1 Cepaea nemoralis | reverse complement strand
CACATCCTCCACCTACAAACATCCTCACCACCCACACATACATCCTCCACCCACTCACATTTACCCCATCCACACTCACATACTCCCACCCACACAGACAGATGTGAGTATAAATAATGCATATTACCATGTTATTAGACAGGCAGGCTGCCAGATACACATACACAGAACGTGTTTAAACACATGCATACATATCTGCATACAATGTTACATCATTTACAGAGATGATAGAGAGAGAGAGAGAGAGAGAGAGAGAGAGAGAGAGAGAGAGAGAGAGAGAGAGAGAGAGAGAGAGAGAGAGAGAGAGAGAGAGAGAGAGAGAGTTGGCATGTATGTACCAGTAAACTTTTGTTAGTTAGTTTGTGATTGTGAGTGAGTATATGTGTATGCGAGGAAGTGTGTATTTGTGTCTTTTTGAGTGGGTGCATAGAGTTTGCTTAAATGATGTAACATTGTATGCAAGTATGTATGCATGTGTTTAAACACGTTCTGTGTATGTGTATCTGGCAGCCTGCATGTCTCATAACATGGTAATATGCATTATTTATACTCACAACATCTGTCTCCGTGGCGAAGGTGTTACGGACGCGATTCGTAATCCCGTATACCCGGGTTCGAAATATAGCGGTGCTGGTTTTTTCAATAAAGGTATAGATGCCGGTCGTTCAGAAAGCAATGGCAAACTACTGAACGTAAAACTTGCACAGGAATAACGAACAGCCAAAATGCTGGGGTTGACTGCTACGTCCTGTGAAGGACATGCAACTGAATTGTTAAAAAAAAAATACTTACAACTTTCATTTAACTATGATTTTTTTCCTTCAGTGAATGTAACATGCAAATAAGTTAATTGATATACGAGAGATGAGTGATTGGAAAGACCGAATGTAAGACGAGCATGCGTACCCAATTTGTAACCCTTTGAATATAAAGTTCGTTCGATTGATTAATCGATCGATCGATTGATCTATCGATTTATCGATTTATCGATCTGTCTGTCTGTCTGTCTGTCTGTCTGTCTGTCTGTCTGTCTGTCTGTCTGTCTGTCTGTCTGTCTGTCTGTCCGTCTGTCCATCTATCCATTCGCCCATCCATCCATCAGTCAGTCGGAGGGTCAGTCGGTCGGTCGGTTAGTCGGTCAGTAAGTCGGTCAGTCCGACTAAAGAATATATAAATACATACACACATCCAGCAATGTACCTATCTACCTACCTTCCTGCCTACCATCTTACGTACAGAGGTACATACATACCTAAATATATAGCTACCTTACAACACACACACTGACACATAACGTTCATATACAGCCATAAACACACACTTAGACACGCACACACACACTCTCGAAAGTTCAGAAATGAGATATTCTCGCACGCATACCCACACAAGTCGAGTTATCGTGCAGAGGATAACAAAGGATAATAAGCACACACCATTTATCCTGCATGTACTGTATATCATGCGCTGTCTTTTATCGAACAGCATTAACCCGGCAGCAGCATTGCCTGTCTCCTGGTCATTACATTCTGTCTGCTTCTAGAGATAGAAGAGAAAGAGGAAGTCATTGCATGCATGAAATAAGAACACCACAATGAAGAGATCTGTTTTTCGTGTTTGGCAGGTAATTTGTTCGGTGACGCTGGCATGAATGCATAATATTCCTGGGACGGTTTTATGACTTTATAACTTGTCGTTGCTATAAGGCTGTTGGGTGTTTTATTGTTTTGGTGTCTGGTTGGTCTTGTTTACTGTTCTCATATGACTCGTAATTTGTTGTCATTTTTAGCGTTGTTATTTGATAACTTTATCTGCTACCATTCAATGTGAATGTTGGATTGGATGGTTATGATGATGAGAAAGATAGTAATGTTATATGAATAGTTGTTTGTTGATTAGAAGTTAAAGACTGATGATCAAAGCAAGCAATACTTAGCCAAGTTTGAAAAGATATAGTCGACGAAAAGACACTTGAACAAGTACAGTTTTCTTTCGTGTTATTCTTTGACTAACTGGTGTTCTCGCTCATTGTTACGCCTTTATGGTTACTGCTGGCTTTTGGTTGTGATGTTTTCGTCTGTGCCATCATGTTCATGAAGTGATGGTCTATTGTCGTATTTAATAAACTCCCAGAATCATTTGTATGTGTCTCATCCGGGTAATTTCTTGCTGGATATTTGATTTAATTGCTTCTAACATGATTTTATTTTGTTCATTGTAATCGCCGGTGTCTGAATGTTGGATGTCGTTGGTTAGCAAGTCATCCTACAAGCTCATGCTATTGTTATCCGTTAGTTGTGATATCTGGCCTTGAAGCTGATCTTTTCCAATGGGGACATTCTTCTAGCTTCTCGCTACTTCTGCGCGTTTCCATAAATGGTAGCTACTGTCATAGATATTTTCGTCACGTCTCTGCTTCGTTGACCAGGATTCTGATTCCGCGTGCTTGAAAACAGCTGGTGCATTTCCTGTTTGCGTTCGGCTTTAGGAAATCCTTGTCATGTTTTGGCAAGTGGACACTAGTTGAAGGTGTGTGCTTTTGCACAGTATTGACAGTTTATTCTTATCTGGTGCAGTTGGTCTTGAATTGAGAGGATTTCTTGCTCCGTGAGAATTGCAAGATCATAGAAATGTAATAGCCTGTTTAATGGGGCAGCTTTTAAATTATCACCACGACAGCGTATCTTGTCTTTCCGCCGTTATTACTGCTTCTATTATCACCGGGATGTTGACTTTCGTGAACAGCAGTTTTACCTTGCACAGTGATGTAGCATTCTGTGACCGTTCTCCACTTGGGCAGCGGCTGCTAGTGGTACACTCCGCAGAATGTGCTGTCTTCTCTCATGCATGTAAGCTTAACTTATCGCTATTTCAGCGAGGGAGCAATGACGTAGTGCTTAAGATAACTTTAACTGTTGATTTATGTTAAGTCAAGAACCTACAAGACAGCAGTCAGGACGTTCCAAAACATGCTCCTGCTTATCTTCGACAGCCAGAGAAGAGTCCCAATGCTAATAGTACCAGTTGTAGTCTGATTATGTGTTCGTCTAACCTTTTGTCGGAGCACTGATTGTCATCCAGATCCTCTGGCCACTCCCTATATACGAACTACGCTGTTTGGGGTTCATAATACCGAGGACAGAACATTTGGAAAGAAGTAAACGAATACTTACTAAACAACATGAAATACTGTATGCTATAGGCACAATAGTGAATGTCAACATGAGAAGTATCTAGGCATTAATCGATGTTCATATAACAATCGGTAAAGAAGAAGAAATAAGAGCATATCACTAGTCACTATGTCCTCTGAACAATATTTCCCCCATTTGTCTTTTATGTGTGCCAATTAGTGTCTATAAATGTGCATGTAGTCAATCCTATTTCAATGTCTTCAAGAGTTTGTAAGTGACTAATCGTTTATTATTATTATTACTGTCATTGTCAAACTGTCATATACTGCCTATCGTACCTTTCAGTGTAAGGCGGCGCGGGGAGGGGGGGGGGGGGAGTCTTGAGCCTTAGAAATTAATTAAGGTTAGTGCAGTTTAGGATTTTCTTTTTACCACGGACATTTAAAAAAAAAAAAGAATCCGCACCTTACCCAGGCTTCGAACTCTGGTCTCCTGGGGAGAACCCGGAGTTCTTAGCCACTCGGCCATCCGCTCCCCTACTATTATAACTATTAAACCGAAATACATTTATTTCACTAGCCTTTAGTGTATGGGAAATGGTTAAGCAAACATGGTAGAGTTTTCATGTGCAGAGGCCAACACTGGTGCACTAAAGTATTTATAGTATTATTGATAGTTTACTATTGCCTGCACAGAGAGGCTGGGAAGCTGGCGTTGTGAAGAAGCTAGCACGTTTATCTGTCGGTCTGTGGATATGTATTCGAATCTCCACCGATGCGGACTTGATAGGGGCTCCTAGTTCTACAAAACCTGAGTAACAGGAACAATTTTGACTACACCACTCGTCGAGTGCCGAATGGTCGATATGTAGCTAGCAACATGTGCCGCTATACGCTCCAAGTGTTTAAGACAGATTGGAATGTTGAACAATAAGTTACAACATTACTAGAGCACTTTAATCAGCCGGCCGCCAACACGCCCGCCTCAAATCTATCCATTCATCCATCCGTCTACCCGTCCGTCCGTCCGTCCGCCCGCCCGTCCGTCTATCTGCCCGTCTATCTGCCCGCCTTCCCGCCCGCCCGCCCGCCCGCCCGTCCTTCTGTCTGTCTGTCTGTCTGTCTGTCTGTCTGTCTGTCTGTCTGTCTGTCTGTCTGTCTGTCTGTCTGTCTGTCCGCATCGACTGGTATTCGAACACATAGCCACAGACCGACAGAGAAGCATGCTAGCTTCTTCTCACTACCAACTCCCTTGCCTCTCTGTACTAGGCAATAATAAATAATAACACCATAAATAAGTTAGTGCTCCATCGTTGTTCCTCTGCACATTAAGTCTTTATCATGTTTGTTTAACAATTTCACATACACGAAAGCCCACTGAAATCAACGTATTTCTGTCTAATAATAGTAATAGTAATAATACAAATAATAATAAACAATAGATAGGAATTATGAACAATAAGTTATGAAATTACTTGAGCACTTTAGACAGTGGAGGTTTGGTATGTGAGAAAAATGTTGAATATATCTTGAGCAAAGAAGAAAGCAAACACTGAGTTTTAGTGACAGCTGTAAACGTTGCCAGCTCATTCACTACACCAACACGGAGAAGACAAGGGAAAAATAAGTGCCATGTAAACAGAAGCGGCGCAATAAATAAATTAGTCTTATTTGGGAACATATTAGGTAGGAGTGGTAAAAGAAAACAGAGAGGTGTACTGTGAAAGTTTAAATAGACGGGAAAATATAGTAATATATCAAGTTAATGAAAATATTAGATGAGAGAGAGAGAGGGAGAGAGAGAGAGAGAGAGAGAGAGAGGAGAGAGAGAGAGAGAGAGAGAGAGAGAGAGAGGAGAGAGAGAGAGAGAGAGAGAGAGAGGGAGAGAGCAAGGGGGAGGGGAGTCTGGCGAGTCGCTATCGCTAATATCTTCTAATTGTGTTGACTTTGAATATACACAATTACATCTTTTATGACTGAAATGCTCGTATGTCCCGCTATATTCGAATGCATCTTTGTATGTAACTTTAAATGCTTATTTGGATTGAATTATTATTTGTAGTATTTCAACTTCGTACTTTCGGTAGCTGGCGTCTGGTAACGTTTATGATCTTGGTTTATATGTCCGTTTTTACTACATTTCTGTTTGCAATAAAAGCCTAACGTTATTATTATTATCATTATTATTATTATTATTATTATTATTATTATTATTATTATTATTATTATTATTATTATGTTAATCGTCCTGGAGCACTTTCTTGCTGTGGGTATGTGCTGTAAGTGCGCCATCACATTTTGTAGGTCTGAGAGCATAGCGGAAAAGGTGCCCGATCTTTCCCTGACTCTGACAAGCGACACTACCAGACATCGCTGGTCTCTATGGTCTAGGTTGTTAACATTTGCTGCCATTTCAAATGTCCCCGGCTAGGAAGCACAAACCCCTACCGCGTAACCTATGAGTTCACAGCGCTCATGTCGGGACACGCTTGTCGGCTTGATGTCGCCAGCGGTCTGTAAATTTTTTTTTTTTTTTTTGATTTAAGATATTCAGATTACACAAAGCGTCTGTGTGGTATGGAGCTTACGCCTGTAGTGGTGGTTGTGCAGTTAGCTTATTCCCCACCACCGCTCGTCTAAGACGATATAAAATGTAGCAAATCCATCCATCCATCATGTTCCATGCCGGTAAGCGTGGGCGGTCATGTTTTGCCATCTCACTCGATCACCAGAGTCGTGGATCAGCTCAGTGTTTCTGTCTCGACCATGTCACGAGGCCAAGCCATCCAGGTATTTGCTTCTAGGTCTTCCTCTTGGTCTGTTCCCTTCGATCTTACCAGTTGTCACCAAGTTCTCCAATCCATTTCTTCTCATAACATGCCCAAAACATTTTGACTGTCTGCGTCTAATGTCTCTAATCAGTTTACGACCTTCATTTGTTTCTTTAAGGACTTGTTCATTGGTCATGGTATTGCAAATTAAGCTGCAACATAAAAGCAAAAGTATAATTAGTTAGCACACGCTTGCGTGTCTATCTGACAACCTGCTTGCGTGTCTGCCTGAAAGCCTGCATGCATGCCTGCCCTGCCTTCCCGTCCGCCAACCTTAGCTTGCTTTTGCGATTTTCAACAGTGGAGGGATTTTTATGTGCACACATTTTGTACATCGGATATGCTGTTTTTCTCTCTTATCCGACAAGGCTAGGTATTTAATCCACACTTAGAGATTATGGTTAGAAGTTACAATTTTATCCTGCCTGGTTCCGCTTAAAAATATGTTAATGAAAGTATCCACCAAGCGGATAATGAAGAAAACAAAGTTAACATTCACAGATAAAACCACATGTCAACCAAAAATCGCATTCAGCAATACAGAATTAACAAATGTCAGAAAAGTTGAATTCCTTAATTCCATAATTAATAACAATGTGGAATTTCTAAAAAAAACACCAGAAGGAGACTTTGTCCTAGCAACACAGAGGGCAAGCAACATTAAGAAGCTACGGAACAACACGGACATAAACGGAAGTGTTAAAATTGGGGAAACACTCATCTTCATGTGGTAATATATGACACTAAATCATGAACCATTTCACAATTACTAAAGATGCATCACCTTGTTTGTGTCCTTAAATGTAACAGACGAATTCTTTGAATATGGTAGAACAAGAAGAAAAACAAATAAAATATACTGACATTACATAAGACATGAACATCGAAGAAAACTGGCTTATGAATACGATCCTGTATAGGTAACTAGTGTACTTTGGTCGTATACCTGTTTAATGCCACGGGATTATTAATCGTCTTAGGCGACGTCCCGTATCTGCCAAGGGCTTGTATAAAGTAGTTTTCCCTATACAATTCCATTTAATGTGATATATAATACAATATATCTGCTACCATATTAACACCTTATAACACATAACTGTGACACACCCTACTTCCTATTTTCCACCATCCATTTTTGTTGGCTCCAAATTTACTTTGTGTTTGGCACTGTATTTGTTACAAAAATCTGCAATGAAAAACATGGCTCTCGGAAGAAGAAGCACGATTCAATCAACACAAAGGTGCACACGAACCATTACAGACAACCTAGCATGAGGCAGGGGAACTTGCCAGGTATCAAGAGTGTTCCCGACAGGTTGTTACCAGAGCGTTGGTTTGCCAAGTACTGGTTACATGATGATGATGGTGACTCACAATCATCATTTCATCACATGTGTCAGTGCGAAGATGATGACGCACAATCATCATATCATCAGATGTGTCAGTGCGAAGATGACTCCATATCAGCATATCATCAGGTGTGTCAGTATGAAGATGATGGCTCACAATAATCATATCATCAGATGTGTAAGGGCGAAAATAATGACTCACAATCATCACATCATCAGATGTTCAATGCGAAGATGATGACTCCCAATCATTTCATTAGATGTGTCAGTGCGAAAATTATGACTCACAATCATCATATCATCAGATGCGTCAGTGCGAAGAAGATGACTCACAATCATCATATCATCAGATGTGTCAGTGCGAAGATGATGACTCATAATCATATGATCATACGTGTCAGTGCGAAGATCATGTCTCCCAATTATATGATTAGATGTGTCAGTGCGACAATAATGACTCACAATCATCACGATCATCAGATGTGTCAGTGCGACAATAATGACTCACAATCATCACGATCATCAGATGTGTCAGTGCGAAAACTAGTGTTGGTGTCATCTCGCCCCGTGTTCCATCACTATCTTCTGTTCTTGTCAGCTCCCGACAGCTCAGCGTAAGTCCACAACGCTCTTTCATGCGCAGTTTGTTCCTTCTTCTTTGAACTTTGATATATGCATATCCTTTAGATGACGTAGCAGTCAACTCCAGCATGGTTTGGCTGTTCGTGATTCCTGGGCAGGTTTGCGCGCATGTATGTATGTGTGTGTGCAAAAGGGAAGACATTTAGATAATATATAAGATACATTATTATGTCTCTAAACCACCAAGTAGTAATATTCATGATTTTGGCGTCAGCATGAAACATGCAATAAATGTATATTTGCTGAATATTAACACCAACAAATTACTATTTAAAATTATCTTAACTTCTCCCCCAGGACACTGGGTAGGAGTGTGTTGACAATTATTTATCTTCCACCGCGGAGAAACCATTACCAACATTGACATAATCCCAGCATGTGCTGTCATATGACCAATAGTGTCATACATTATTTAACGATATTATAGTATTTCAACTTTTGCTTTCCCTCTCATTTCCTACTGACGTTACTTTGTCTGACACCCGAGTTCACTCTATCTCCCAGTTACCAACATTGCCATAATCTCAACATGTGCTGTATTATGACCAACAGTGCCATACAGGATTTAACGTTGTTTTAGTATTTCATCTCTTGCTTTCCCTCTGATTTCCTACTAACGTCACTTTGTCTGACACCCGAGATCATTCCCTCCCTGTTGTCAGTTTATAAGTCCACAATTATTAATGGGTAATTTAGTGTCAGTCGAGATTGTTCGGAAAAGGTATTTACAAGTCGAGTTTCGATTGGTATTTAAAAAAAAATGCTAATACCAAAGCTCATAAACTATGGAATGAAATTCATCTACGTGAAGGACATACCAAATGTCAAACCACTATTGCCTTTTGGAAGTTCTTGAAAAAAAAAGTAAAATAAAGGATAGAGCAACAACGCACTACATAGGATGTGGACTGGCAGAGCTCACAATCCCTTGGAGGTAATATGCCTAATGAGCGCAAAGAGGTAAAAATAAGAGTAAACACATGATGTCTGAAATCAAAAACTCTAAGTATATTATTGGAGGAAGGTGCTATAACAAAGAGATGGAATGAGTATATACAAGAATTATATGATGGAGAAAAGACAGAATTAACAGAAGAAGGTAATTTAGAAGGCCCATTTATTCTTAAAGAAGTAACTGTTTTTTTTTTTTTTTTGTGTGTGTGCATATCCTTTACAGGGCATTGCTGTCAACACCAGCATCTTTCAGCTGTATGTTGATTTCTTGGCAAGATTACGCTCAGTAGTTTGCCATTGCTTTCTGAGCGGCCGGCTCACATACCCCGTAAGTTATCGATGCGATTCAAACCACTGCTGATTCTTACCGTCATCACGTTAACCCACGAGAGTATACGAGATTACGGAGAAAAGTCATAACCTCTAAGCCACGAAGCCGGCAAAGAAGTAACTGCCGCTATCAAATATACGAAGAAAGGGAAAACGGCCGAGCCAAATGGAATCATAATAGAAGAATTAGAAGTTCTGGGTAAATTTGGAGTTGAGATATTAACAAAAATGGTGAGTGATATTTACGACCGTGAATATTTTACCTAAAGATATGCTAAAATCTATTTTATAGCTCTTCTAAAAAGACTAGGGGCAAATAATTGCAAACATTTTCGTACAATCAACCTCATAAACCATGTTCTAAGTTTCTTCTCGGAATTATAATTAGAAGAAAGAAAATAAACAGAAATTGGTGAGGAATAGTATGGATTTGTTGAAGGAAAAGGTACAAATCATGCAATATACACATAACGAACACTAATAAATAGATTAATGGAAATGCTCCGCGTCCGATACACCCATCTGGAGATTATCTGCCACATCTTGCACTCATCTTCTCTTTGGCCGTCCTCTTCTTCTCTTCCCGCGCATATGTTCTCTCCAAACTTTCATGACGTTTCAAGTGACCAAAATATTTGAGTTTTCTTTGTGTTTTCGTCTTTAGTAGCCAACCTTCTTCAATATTCAGTTCTTGCCGTATGAATTCATTTGTTCTTTTCTGTATCCAATATATTCTTAGAACCTATTTATAACATGTGTATTCCAAGGCATTTATGTTCTCGTCAGCTTGTTTCGTAAGTGTTCAGGTCTCACAGGCGTATTTTGCAATGGGAAATATGTATGCTCTTAAAAATCTAATTTTTGTAGTTCTATCTGTCCCGCTTCTTAAATTATTCAGGGTTTTAGTTTCCAAAGAGCATTAGATATTCGTCTTTTAATTTCTTTCATTGTGTTATCATTGTTGGTAATTAATGACCCAAGATATTCAAAAATTTCCAACAACTCCAATTTTCCTCATTAAAATACATTTCTTCTCCATATTATACTTTAATATAAACAGGAACAAATACAAGTTGCATGTTTCGCAAAATATACGTTTCAGACACATTATTTGCAAATTGTATGTAAAATGTACGCCATGTGTACATTTTGTTATGAGGGAAGAAAAACCAATATTTTGAAGAACAAATTAATTAAACAAATCAAACATAAAACACGTTATTACAATGTTAATATGAGTAATCATTAATTTTTATTATTGATCTGAGTCATGATTCAATTAATGGGATCATTGACTTTGCTTCTCCTTGATTAACTGTTCAATATTAGGTGTGAGTTTAGTAACTTTAGCTTCACACAGGCTTTTTAATACACTGCTGTTAGATGATTTTCTGTGAACTTAGCTTCCATATGTGAGACAATTTATGAGAAAATTTGATCCAATAACCGAAATCAGAGCAAATGCACCTGTCTTCATGAAGATGAACACTTGATACAATGATGTCCAGCAGTTGAGTATAGCAGTTCCCATGCAGTTTTCTTCAAGATCCCCACCACCCCCCCCCCCCCCCCCCCCTAATTCTACAAATTTAATTCTCCACAATTATGTATAGAATTCGATTTGTTGCATTAAAAATGTGTCCATGTCATCCAGTCGAAGAAATGAACGGGATAATAGTAAGATATAATTATAAATTCAATTGTTTAAAAAGATCATATTAATTCAGCGTGCCATTGAAAATCGTTGCACATGCCAAGTTTGGCACACGTGCCGTTGGTTGCTGACGCCCGCTATATTTCCTCTCACAATATTGTGCAAATTACGATTGTCGTATATACTTACGTGAGCAGTAGTCTTTGTCTTTAATATTGAACATTTTCCTAGTTGACCATGTCCCTTTTGACATTTCTTCTGGCATAAATGGCGGCTGTCAGGTTCATACGAAAACACTAATCTGTCTTTCGCTTCATAAATCTTCTGAGCTGAAACAGTATTCTGTATAACATCCCTTCTCTTAATATGATAAAATGATGATATCGTGTCCTTGTACGACAGCGACGTGATGGGATCGTCTCGCATGTCGGTCAGCTGGACTTAAACGTTGAATTCCAGCTAAGAAAGCAATGGCAAATTACAGAACGTAATAATGCCCAGTAAATTAAAAACAAAAACAACAATATGTAATAGGGTCAGAACGTGATTGCAACGTCCCACAAACGACATGCAGCTTTGTTTAATTTAAGCAGATATCTCTGTTCATGTGACTCTATATCTTCCTAGTTGACACATCTCATCTCATCTCATCATGTTCCTCTTGTACCTTGCGATGTCGAAGTGAAGTATGAACATCGTGAGAGTGCCCGATTATGGGCTTTATGTATCGATATTCCCATGGACTCTGCTATTCCCTCTGTCCAACGTTTACGTGGTCGGCCTCTTCCTCTGTTTCCATCTGGTCTGTACACCATTGCTTGTTGTGATCCTATACCAGTGTATAAGAACACGAAGGCATGTTGTTTTCTTGTTGACTATAACGTTTATTGGTATAAGATGACAAAGGTTCGATGTTCTCCTCCACTCAAGACCAAGGCCGGATCTTAACTGCCCTTGCCAACCCAATACGTCACGATTGAGCATCTCTCACCCTTTCACTCTCGATGCTCAATCGTGCTGTATCTGTTTCCCACTAGATTCTAATAATACCCCAGTACTCCTCCCTTACTGTTACACCCTCCCCATGTTGAATAAAGAATTTTCCTTATAAAGGAAAAATCTTTACTCCTAATCCCCATACTCTATTCCCTCTTTTTTTCACTACTTCTCACAATCTTCCCCAAACCAATTTTAACTTAAATGAATATTCGATTTCTTTAACTTTTTCCCTTGCTATATAGTCAACCCTCTTCTTCTTCGTTTCTGGCTCTTCAACCAACCATAACATATTTACATATCTTTAATAACATTTCAATTTCAACTATATACAATAACATCATAACACGTCTTCTTAAATACTCATAAGCAATCTGCTTAAAATTTCAAACGCTGATACCAGTTCCCTTTTATCATCACCAACGCTAGTTATCCCCCACTTTCAACTAACCTGAAATTACTTTCACACGATAGGAAGACAAAGAATCGGTGGCCACCGGAATTTAAAAGAAGAAATAGAACTCTTTCAAAAAAAAAAACAACATTCACCTAAATCACACACCCCTTTACACCCCTATGTTCTTTGAGACTTTATGTAATAAAGTCTATACCAATTTTATCTCCCCCAGTACCACTCATTATGGTAACCGTTTACGCTGCTATCCAACCATCATCCCAAAAATATTCTTCACTTCTAAGTGTCAGACACTACCTTATCTCAATCTCACATTGTAATGTAAACCACAAAACACATCCCGAAGACACAATTAAAAAGGTCTATTATCCCTTAAGACCTCCTCCAACATTATACACAACACCTCACATAACCTCATCACCTCGTATAAGTAATCTTCTCCAATACCTCAGGTTCTCTCTTAATGTCCATTTCCCATGGGCACATCTACTAAAATGCTCCACTTACGCCGTTATCAACAGCAACCCAGCAACCTCAAATGCCAACCAACACAAACACAACACCACTATATAAATTACTTTAGCAACCCACTTATTACTCTATCCCTGAAGCTTAATACACCCAAAGGGATAAACATTTACATCCTACCCAGGCCATGTAACCCAATGCCTCTCTAAAATCTTCCACCTCTCAATTCATAATTCATGCCGTAATCTACAGCAGCAAAAATAACCACTCATGTCTGTGACTGCTTGCAATCAACTTTATCTCAGTCTTTATTACGGACCCACAAACACCCCTATGTTCATTTCTCATTAACACACTTACACCCCTTTATTATTGTACTGTTATCCACAGTGTCTAGTCAAACATGGATCCAATTCATGTTTACTTTCTGGGGTAATTTTCTTATTCTTCTATAACCCAGCATTCTCGTGTATATCATGGTTCTTCTGACCCCCCGGAAACCCTGTTCAAAACTTCCCCCTCTTTTATTCTACTGCTATATTCATTAATCTTTTCTCCTCCCATGTGGCTTCTAATCCCATATATTTCTAATGAATGCTTACTTTAGTGTATCTCTAAAGTTTCCCATAAGCATTTTACTTGTGTAGTAATCTCGTCTTATGCTTCCAGCACTTCATAAGCATATCACCCTCATTAGCCACAAATGAACTTACTCTTCACAAAGAGAATGTGTCTCTCTATTAGCTCCCCGTAGTTTTATTAACTATTTTCTGAACGAAGGGTCATAATTAAAGCCCCCTGTATTTTCTTTATTCTAGACAAAACCCTGTATTTAAACATAACTTAATTAACTACTATTTAACACACAAAACAGCGAAATAAAATCACAACAGGACATCAAATCCCCCCCAAATTTTTGTAACAATCATTTATGTTTCCCCGCAACTCAACTAAAAGTATGATGATGATAGTGATGATGATGGTGACGATGATTAATATAATACAACATACATCCTAATCTATTTTTACCTACTACTACTGGTCTCTTTTACGGACCAGTAGTTTACACATAAAAGTCTACGAACACAATAACCCTATTCTAAAATAATAACAATAATTTTACAGGACCAAATCAAGCAAAAAAAACATTATACATGAGGCAATAAAACAATTGTCTTCTCGCTAAAGAGAAGGTTTTCAAAAAAATACAACTCCCTTCAATTTACTACGTATAGTGGCCCACTAACATTGGCCTCTCTTACTAAGTAAAATAACGGATATCTATTTATACAGGTCATTCCAGTATTTCTATGACCAAGAAAACTAAACATTTCACTGTCCATCCGTAATTCTGTTAACTACAGACTAATTACTTATTAGAATCACACCTGTTCTATTTACATAACCAAATCAGTAACCACTTATTTTCTCCTAACTCCTAACAGCACATAACATCCGGAATAACCTCTGAAGTAAGCACCGTAAACTCCATGTTGAAACCTTTTTTTTTTTCATTTGTAATGTGGCCACTAATCCAATATTAACTCAATGTAGTAGCCAACCTCTACTTATCAACACACACTTGTGATCTGGTTTACCTTGGAGCAGTCATCACTTGTTAACCTTTATCGTTAAACACGGCATTTCTAGTAGTGACGAAAAATACCTTCACCCATTGTACCAATACCTCAAGACTACTTCCACCGTTAACTCCTGCCATCTGCAGTACTCTCAAATGTCTATCTCCTACGTTTTTTTCCGCTTCTTCAACAAGTCCAAGTTTCTTTGAATAAGTGCCAATTCTACATCAATATCTTCTTCTTCGTATAACTTATTAGTTTCTTCCATACTACTACTTGACTCTGACTTTTCATCCATTTCTTCTTCTTCGTCTGTATGTCTCTCTTTAGCTGCCGCTAATCTCCTCCGTTCAACATCCCACCTAATTTGTCGATCACTATTTCTTAAAGATCTTTCTAGTAGAGGCATATCCTCTCCGCTTGTTGAATAATCTCTAATTCTCCTCTGTCTTTTCACTTCTTTATCTCTTTGATTGTCCATTCTTCTTTTCGTTGCTTGTCTAGTATTTTTAAATGGAGCACTTATTTCTTCTTCCATACTATCATAATGAGTTTCATTCACCTTTTCTTCTTCCATTGTTTTCGGAATTGTCTGTTCTTGAGTATCTTCGTAACTTGGATTTGCCAGCGACTGATTTTGTGTTGGTTCCTTTCTAAGACCTGGGGTTACTGTAGCTCCTCTAACAACCTGCTCATCCAAAAATTTCGCATCCGAATAATAATTATTATTATAATTATTATTTTCTATCTCATCTTCATCTCTTCTTAAGTGTTCAACGTGTGCCCTTGCTATATGTGCTGTGACCTGGTTCTTTATAATATACGATACATTACCTAGTTTTTCCAAAACGTAATACCCTGGAATCTTCTATGCTTCTTGTAATAAACTCTATCACCTACCTTAAACTCCTGTAATTTTGTATTTACATTTTTGTACTTTTTCTGTCTTTCCCTAGCTTTAATTATATTATTCCTTAATCTTACATGTGCCTTATGCATTTCCTGTATTATGGTCTCTTGAAATTCTTCACCCATATATTTCCGTCTAGGTTTTAATAGATTATCTATAGGAAGTATTGGTTCCCTCCCGTGCAATAAATAAAATGGTGAAAAACCCGTGCTCTCATTTTGATTTGTACGAATGGCGCTAAGGGCAGGTCCCAAAAATAAATCCCAATCTCTTTCATGTTCATCAATAATCTTTGCCAAAATGTCGTATAACGTCCGATGTTGACGCTCGTTTTTCGCATTTGAAGAAGGTCTATAAAATGAGGTCTTTATATGTCTTATATTTAAATCTTTTAATAACTTTTCGAATTTTTTATTTACAAACTCTCTACCATTATCTGTAAGTATACTTTGTGGGCAACTAAACCTTGGTACGAACTCTTGTAAAAAAATATTAATGACAGTATCCGCGCTCTTATCTGGGATTGCATAAACCTCCGGCCAAAGACTGTAGACGTCTACTATATGAATTAAATACACATTTCCTGATAATGTCCTGGGATGTGGACCCGATATATCTAAACTAATCTTTTGCATTGGGAAGTGAGGAATATCTGTGTCTTGTAAGGGAGACTTTATTGTTTTCATGTTCCTTAATCTGCATTTTTCACACGTATCTACATATTTACATGTAGATTTAAACAAGTTTGGCCAATAATATTTACTTGTAAGTGCTTTCACCAATTTGTCTCTACCGAGATGTCCGTTTTCATCGTGATATGCTTTTAAAAGTTCATTTTCCAAATGCTTTGGGATATATTTCCTTAGCTGTTCGTTCCTTTCACACATATAGTATAACTGTCCATCCTCTTGTAAAACCAAATAATTCCTTTATATTTGTTATCTTCTGTTTCTCGTAATTTTTCTTTTATTTGTATGACTCTTGGGTCCAAATCTTGCTCTTCTTTCATATTAAATTGTGCTAACTGTAGGTCTTCTTCTCTATGTTCAGACTCTTGATCCGATGGTAGACTATCAAATTCTTCCCTATTTATTATAGCAGAATCTAGAATATTTACTTGCCAATTTCGGTCGTCTATCTCTGGTTCAGCTGCTTCCTCTTCTGTATCTTCTGATGACTGTGGATATGGAATTCTAGACAATAAATCGGCGCATGTATTTATCCTACCTGGTATGTACTCAATTACCGCGTTGTACCCCTGTAGATTCAATGCCTACGTCTGTATTTTCCTGTTCTGCACTGGAGCTTCTAGAAAAGACTTTAAAGGCATGTGGTCAGTTCTAATAACAAAATTTGCGTTATGTAAGTAGTAATTTAGTTTTTGAAGAGCGTAATGAATCGCGTAAGCCTCCTTCTCAATAGTCGTCCATTTTCTTTGTGATCTACTAAGTTTATGCGACAAGAAGTAGATAGGCCTTTCATTTTTAACCCTGGTATTCCAGATTCTTTTCCTTCATATGGTTGTACCAAACATGCTCCTACTGCATTGTCCGAAGCATCTGTGTACAGTATCAATTGTTTGTTTAAGTCTGGATGCGTCAACAGTGGTACCAGTGTTAAGCTGTTTTTTAAATAGTCGAACGCTTTTTGACATTCATCATCCCACTTAAAACCTAGCGTACTTGCCTGTTAAGTTTGTAATAGGTTCAGCTATCCTTGAAAACGCTGGAACAAACCGCCTGTAATACGCACATGTTCCTATAAAAGCGCGTACTTCCTTAACGTTAGTTGGAGCAGGTAACTCTTTAATAACCTTTATCTTGTCCTGGTCTGGTTTTATACCTTCTCTATTTATAATATACCCCAAATATTTTGTTTCTGTCTTTAAAAATTGGCATTTACTAAGCTTTTACTTCACATCATGCTTTCTTAACCTGTCAAACACTAGTCTAATATGTTTCAAATGATCCTCCACATTTCCTTTTGTATATATCAATATATCGTCTATATAGGCTAGAGCGAACTTTTGCATACCTTCTAAAACTTCATTAATTAAGAGCATATAATGAGAGGGTGCAGTTTTTACACCAAAAGGCATTCGTAAGAATTCGTACGAGCCCATATGGGTACAAAAGGCGCTTTTCTTTTGTGCGTCTTCTGACATCGGAATACACCAAAATCCTGACCTTGCGTCCAGCGTTGTAAAATATGTAGAGCCATTAAGCAGCCCCAAAATATCATCAATTACTGGCAGTGGGTATGCTACATTCTTGGTAATTTTGTTTAACGCTCTGTAATCACAGCAGAAGCGACTCGTACCATCAGGTTTGGCCACGATGACAACCGGAGACGACCATTCAGACTTCGACCTTTTATTATTCCTGCTTTCAGCATCTCTTCTATTGCCTTTTCCACGATTTCTCTGTTTCTTAATGGAGTTCTATATGGTTTTAAACTTATTGGTGGATGATCTCCCGTGTCTATTTCCATTGTAACTGTTCGCGTCTTTCCCAATTCTAAATCATTAACCGCAAAACACATCCTGATTTTGCTTTATAAATTGTTCCAACACTTCCTTATTTTCTGGCGAAGCTTTTAACTGTGACAACAATTCTTGTTCCCTTGTTATTTTGTCTAGTGAATGTATATGGGCTTTATTTCTTCTGAATGGATGGATCAATTCATCCATTCTGACGTTCCCTCTTCTTCTGTGTCCGCGTCTGTCATTTCCCCTTTCACTAGAAGTTTCCAAATAACTTGTTCCCGACACTTCTGCTCTATCCGTTGCCAATATGTCACTAATGTTATGATCTAATTTAGCTATCACACATCCTCTGTATAACTTGATTTCTCTACCTGTGTTGTTGATAACCATTACTGGAAAGGTTAAGTGTTTATCCAACTCTATTATTCCATCTGGAACTTCCAAACCAGGCTCATCAATTATTTCCTCTTGTAACTCAGTGATTCTGACTGTGTTTCCTTCCACATAATATGGGTTTCTCTTCAGCTTCGCTTGTATCAAATTAACCGACTGTGGTTTTAACGTCGTTGTCATTTTAACTCTAACTAGTGCTGATATATGCATATCTTCTTCCATATCTATATATACGTCTCTGAATTTTAACTTATGTAAATCATAAAAAAGTCTTACTCCATTTTTTATCAAAAAATCTCTCCCTATTAACATGTTTCTATTTAAAACCCCTCACTACATGAAAAAGGTGTCTTATGTTGAATCCCTCCTAACTTAAAATTTATCATTGTTTGTCCAATTACTTGTAAATTCTGTCCAGTAACAGAGTGTAAATTATTATGACTCTTAAATACTCTACAATTTCTTACTATTTTGTATAAAAAACTTTCTTTTACTACACTAACTTGAGCTCCCGAATCAATTAATGTACGAACTCTATACTTTCCTATTTCTAATATACAAGAGCTATAATATGTTTTATCTTCTATAAATTTCTTGACTTCATCTAGTTGAAAATATTCTCTGTTCGATCTATTATACCTGTTATTAACATATTCTCTAACCCTTGGGACCTTATTATTTACCCTCCTATCATAGGTCCTGTCTAATAGGTAGGGCGCCGATTTTCCTGTGTTCTTGTACCTGTAAAATTTCTGTGTCCATCAACAACATTCCTACTCACCCTATTATTGTCATGTCTACCCTGTGTATTCGACTGGACACGCCTGTTATTACAAAAACGAGAAACATGTCCCCGTTGACCACAAACCCAACAGACAATATTTGTGTTATTTGTGTTTCCCACTGTCTCACTTGTAGGGTATCTCACATTTCTTCTTTCAACATAATCACTCCTATTTCTACCTTGTAACGTTTGTATACCGCCTCTCCTATTCCATCCGAATCTTGTTTGTCCTATTTCCATAGGTTCCTCAACTCTGTCGTCTCGATTACTTCCCACTTCTCGTCCTGTTCTTAATCTAAACCTTCGTCTCAAATTTTCCTCTTGTACCGCGATATCCACCGCTTGTGATAACCTCTCAGGGTTTTCCCTCATCAGCTTAAGTTTCAAACCATCAGATTTGATGCCATCTACAAAAATCCCTACTAACATCCTTTCCACTTCCTCCCCTCGTACATTCTGTCCTAAGAATGCTTCTTCAGCCAGGTTAATCAATCTATCGCTAAACAATTGTACCGTCTCTCCGTTATTTTGTTTAGCCTGCCTCAACACCGAAAACGCATGTTGTGGATCCGTTATTTCTGCATATTTCCTTGCTAGGTCTTCTTTGAATTGTTCCCACGTCTCATCTACTCTAGCCTCTAATTTTCTTCTTATATGATCCGAAACTGGTTCCGTTGCCGTCTGATAAGCCAGTCTCATTTTTTCTTCATCTGTTGCTGAGATCAAATAGGCATATTTTTCTATGGAAGTGACCCATTTCTTATAGTCTCTGGCCTGTCCACTAAACTTCACAATTTCTGTTGCCATCCCTTGTTGTTTAATCACCATATTAAGTCGACCTACTGCTGTTCCCACGCCTGTCAAAACCTGTGCTAAGGTGTCCTGTTCCGCCATGCTGAAAAATACTGAAACAAAGCAAGCAAAGAACCACACAATTTCAACTTCTTAATTTAAGGAATACTCTCACTTATTATAGACAACCACAGTTATTTTCTGGGTTTGAGTACCACACAATTTTAACTTCTTAATTTAAGTAATACACTCACTTATTATAGAAATGCACAGTTAGTTTCTGGGTCTGAGTACCACACAATTTTAACTTCTCAATTTAAGTAATACACTCACTTATTATAGAAATGCACAGTTAGTTTCTGGGTCTGAGTACCACACAATTTTAACTTCTCAATTTAAGTAATACACTCACTTATTAGAGAAATGCACAGTTAGTTTCTGGCTCAAGCCCGTACCTTCCTCGCCTCAGCCTCAAATTTCGCTCGATCGCCAGGAGCCCATCTCAGCTGAAAAATCAGTCGCGGAGTTCAGGTAGTCTGTCTCTTCTCTCAGGTAATTACGTCACTTCTCTAGGGATGCCGGGATTATCTTCAACCCCTGGTTGGGTCCCATCTGAGTCTTGTAGCCTTTGTTTTCACCCCGGGTGGGGTACATCATCGACGTTTTGAGATAGCGATAACGTAAGTGGCTGGCGATTTGAAATTAGCAAAAGTTAGGTTATGGTAACTTTTTTGAAACTCCAGAGTTCAGGATCGCGGCTATGGGAAGTCCTTTTTGATAACGCTGAAGGCTGAAGTTCAGACAACGACTAGGACCAGCCCGTGGATAACGTTAAAGTTCCGACAACGTCTCCGGAAAACCCTTTGGTAACGTTAAAGTTCAATCAACGGCTCTAGGAGGCCCTTTGATGAGGTTAAAGTTCAATCAACGACTCTAGGAGGCCCTTTGATGAGGTTAAAGTTCAATCAACGGCTCTAGGAGGCCCTTTGATGAGGTTAAAGTTCAATCAACGGCTCTAGGAGGCCCTTTGATGAGGTTAAAGTTCAATCAACGGCTCTAGGAGGCCCTTTGATGAGGTTAAAGTTCAATCAACGGCTCTAGGAGGCCCTTTGATGAGGTTAAAGTTCTATAATTTTACATGATTGAGAAATTATTTGCTCAGGGTTATCACAGCCTTCGAGCCTCTTTATTTGCTGACTACTGCACTGATTACAGCATTTTACTGGACATCCTTTCCCTGAAACAACAACCAGCGTCTCCCGACCTTGATAAAACCGAACTGAGAAAACGTTAAATACCTTCTGGTTTAGGCATTCTTTGAAAGTTTCTTAGTACTTCGCGTGGTAGCCGGGACGGCCCAATTCAGTATCCTGGTTAAACGGCAGCATTTCGCATCCTATACCAGTGTATAAGAACACGAAGGCATGTTGTTTTCTTGTTGACAAACGTTTATTTGTGTAAGATGACAAAGGTTCGATGTTCTCCTCCACTCAAGACCAAGGCCGGATCTTAACTGCCCTTGCCAACCCAATACGTCACGATTGAGCATCTCTCACCCTTTCACTCTCGATGCTCAATCGTGCTGTATCTGTTTCCCACTAGATTCTAATAATACCCCAGTACTCCTCCCTTACTGTTACAGTATGCTATTGACTGGTAACCTACTTGCATGGCCAAACCATTTGACTTGCTGCTTTCTAATGGGACGCAGAGGTGTTTCCAAGGCACCAGGGCCGGGTTATATACTGGCCAAGACCTATTGACGCGTCCTCGTCGAGCGTCCTGGGCAACAAGTGCCTTCGGGGTCCTGGCTAAAGTCAGTAGGATCGCCGATTCCTCCGAAGTCGGAGAGTGTCTGCCTGTACGGTGAGAGATCACCAGTCTGCACACCAATAAGCCAGACATGGGACAACGGATACTCACGCAAACCTCAGGTCCTGTATGACATCACACTGATGTTGGACAACAGGATGCTTTCATCCGACGTACAGGACTTCGCGTTGGAGCTCAAGCCAACGAACACAAGCAAGCAAGCAAGCTGTTTTCTTATAAAATCTAGTGCTGCTATAACCCCCACTTCAGTCCTGATTTCTTCATTTCAGATCTAATCTCTTCTTGATACCTTGAGTATTCTTCTCAGGAATCTCATTTCTGTTGTGATTTTTCTTTTCTCTTTTTCTGTCATTGTCCAGGTTTGGCATTGATAGCATAGAGTTGGTAGGAAGATTGTATTGTAAAGTGCTTTCTTAGTAGTTATTGATTATGTTTGTTCTTTAGTATTGTGCCATTTGTCCAATGAGTTGGTTTGCCTTATTGCATCTATTTTCGATCTCGTCTTCTGATATGCCATGTGATGACATTATACTTCCTAGGTAGTTGACACAATGTTTATTAAGACTTATCTTAGTTGCATATCCCTTACAGGGCATTGCAGCTATCCCATCGCTTTCTGACTGTTTTGTAATTTCTTGACAAATTTTCGTTCAGTTGTTTGCCATTGTTTCCAGAACAACCGACACTCATATCTTTGCAAGGTAACCAACACAAGTCGGTCTACTTTAGCAGTATTTCGAAAGCGGTAAGCGGAATTACGAATTGCATTCGTGCCATGGAGTTTATCCCGCCCCTGTCATGGAGTTTAGAATGCTGGGGCCATGTTAAGGTAGCGATGATGCGTCTGCACTAGTAGGGAGCGTCTGCACTAGTAGGGAGCGTCTGCTTGTTAACGCTCCTCACATTGCACGCTTGTGATAGCTCGTTATTGGTGAATCAGAACAATACTATCGTCCATGGCGAGACTGTGCGTGCTTTAATAGTCACTGGTGTAAGCTCGTCGAAGTTACCCAAGACTGGATTGTATGTCGGGTGCTGTGCATATCTTTCCCAGCACTTGAACTAATACCTGGACCTTTTCCACGGCCAAGCAAAGTAGACATTTCTTGCTGCCGTCGTCACGTAACTGGGTCGGCACCTTTCTGGTTAGCGACTCTGTGTTCTTTTCGCTGGACTCATTTCAATCATTGTCATAAGTTAAGTTTAAGTTCTTACACAGGACTATTCATAACAACCTGTAAACTGGAGTGAACTCAGCATATCTTGAATAACAACAAACAACTCCGTTTTCATTCTATAATGACTCCAAGCACTGAACAAATTACAATATACGTTTTCACAACTACATGCTCAGAGTCGACACAATAACTACACATCTATGAATAAAAGTAGGGGCTCATTGTTTGGCCATTCTACTATACTCAGACCTCGATCAGACACTGACCGAGGTTCAAGCTCAACTAACTGCCTACAGGAGACGCTGTCTCCTGCTCAGCAGCCCCGCCTCATGCAACGCATGATTCTCAAGCTTCACACCTTCACGCTAGGTTGCGTGAAGCTGTAGCTTGATTGCAACCGGGTGGCACATGACCTAACCTTGGTCTATGGCAATTCGTATGTCCTTCGCCACCGAGCCGGTTTGTCTTATAACGTAATAAACTTACGACTGTTGTGTCCCTATATGTGCAATAATATATATCTATAATATCACAAATCTTCCTAGCTGACACAATATTCTTTACAACATCTCTTTTCACAACGTTACAAAACTGACGATTGTCATGTCATTGTTTGAGTAGAAATCTGAAATTCTAAATTGATGTAACCATTTACACTTAACAAAAACAAGTTATGGCAACTAATGTATATTGATTCATTCACACATTCATATGTTCGTGTGGTAACATTCTCTGGTGCAGGAGCTAGAAACACTGCTCAACCCAAGGCTGATGGATATTTTGCAGTAAAATTATGCCCGTGATATTTGTTCCCGGAATTGACTTAACGAAAATCTATGTGCATTCGTGTCTTTTATAGGTCGGTCAAGTTACTCGAAATGTTTGCATATTCGCTTTATTCCCTGTGCATTATTGGATTATTCAATAAATACGAGCTTTCTATCTCTCTACCTTGTCCTGGTTGGCGGGGTAGGGGATAGGGGTATCCCTATCAAAGGAGAAGAAAGGTGTCTCCTTCCCCCCCCCCCCCCCCCCCCCCCCCCCCCCCGCTAGCCTACGGGACACCCTTGACAATGTGGAGTACCCGTTTAGCCTCCCGATCATGGTTACGTGAAGCCATGGGTGCAGGTGGTAGATGAAGCTGAAGCGCAGCCGACAGATAGTTGTAGGTTATGGTCTCCAACTTCACGACGGTAGGCAGAGGATCTCGTCTTTGAGGCGACAATGGCTATGGTCATTGACCAGTATGGTCACTGCTAAGGAGGAAAGCAATGACAAACTAACCTCTTTACAGATGCCAAGAAAATTATGTTGTGCGGTCTCATCGAAAATCAGAGAAACGGTGTAAATGAGTGCTCCATAGGAGCAGCCTAACCCGGTAGGGATAGTCATGTGCACCAGATGACTCCAGACCGTCAACAGGCTGCTAGGTGCAAACGATTAATATCATTGAAAGTAAGAACTTGGAATGTTAGAACAATGAGTGCTGATGGAAAATAAGAAAACATCAAACAAGAAATGGAAAGAGAGAAGATTAACATATTAGGAATGTGCGAAACGAGATGGAAAGGGACAGGTATCAAGACAGTAGAGGATTGTAAGATTATTTATTCTGGGGGAGAAGAACGGCATAGAGGTGTAGCCATTACAATGGATCAGCAAACATCAAATGCTGTTAAAGGATATTGGGCTGTGTCAGGCAGAGTTCTATTAGTAAAATTAAACGGAAGTCCTTTTAAAATAAATATCATTCAAGTAATGCACCAACAAGTGAATGCAGTGAAGACAGTATAAAGGCAGTTTATAATGACACGGAGTCTGCTTTGCAGAACTTTAACAAATCAGAAATAAATATAATAATGGGTGTTTTCAAAGCAAAAGTAGGAAATCAAGGCGATGGATGCAATGTGGACAACCATGGTTGGGAGAGCGAAACGAAAGAGGATAAAGACTTGTAGAATGGACAAAAGTACAAGAAATGGTTGTAGGAAACACCTGGTTTAAACAGCATCCTAGAAGATTATGGACACGGAGGAGCCCAGACAGCAAGATTAAAAACCAGACAGTTTACATCCTGATTAGCAGAAGGTTTCGAAATGCGTTAACGGTCGTAAAAACAGTCCCCAATGCAGACTGTTACAGTTATTACATATTAATTACAGGCACATTAAGGGTAAATTTAAAGAAAGTCAAGTATGAGACAGGAAACCCCAAATATGATTTGTGCAAATTGACAACTGACAAAGAAATACAAGATAATTTGATATATTGTCTGATCTAGAGATCCTATTTCAAGATGTGGATAATCAATGGGAAATGTTGAAGAAAGTGTGTCGTAAGACATGGATGACTGGAGAAATTTTACAATTAATGGAAACAAGAAGACATAGCAAAAGTAATCCTCATTCACATAATTCACAGAAAAGTCAGAATATTACGTAAGGAGGCAAAAAAAGCATGGCTCGAGAAAAATTGCACAGACATTGAAAAACAACACAACAGTAAAAATATCAAACTATTATACATAAGAATTCAGGACCTTTCTAATCAAAGAACACGTGCATTAGCAGGCTGCCTAAAGACAAAGATGGAAAAATCATAATAGAAAAAGATAGATCAGATTTTGCATGTATGGTCAGAATATGTGAAAAACCTGTATGACGATAACAGAGAAGAACAGTATAATATTCAAAATAATAATGAAAGACATTGATTTTGAAGATGGAGGTTCAGAATGCTCTTAACCATATGAAATCTGACAAGACCCCCGGTTCAGACATCATCACATCAGAAATTATTAATGCTTTAGAAGAATATGGAATAGATAAAGTTACCAGACTGCTGAACATAATATATGATACTGGAAATATACCCCATGAAGTATGTAACTCTGTATTTATTGCAATCACAAAGAAATCAGGAGCCTTGGAATGTGATCAATATCGAACAATTAGTATAATGAGTCACATCACGAAGATTTTGCTAAGAATTATCCTGCAAAGAGTTAGAAAGAAAATACAATATAAACTAGGAGAAGAACAATGTGGGTTTGTAGAAGGCAAGGGTGCAGTAAATGCTGTGTATATACTGAGTAATTGAACTTTCTATTGAAGTAAACAAAGATCTACACATTTGCTTTATTGACTATACAAAGACGTTCGATATAGTGAGGCATGTCGACAAGATAAGGATGCTTGAAGATCTACAAATTGATGGAAAAGACCTTAGACTTGTAAAAAAAACATATATTGGAAACAACAAGCTGCCATAAGAATTGATAATTAAGTAGGTAAATATCAGCCTATTAAGAGAGGTGTGAGACAGGGATGTGTAATGTCTCCAGACATTTTTTTCCATGTACAGTGAAAGTATTTACAGAAATATAGAAGATATCGAAGGAATCAACATTGGGGGGCGATGCATCATTAACATTAGATATGCAGATGATACAGTCTTGATTGCAGACAATGAACAGGACCTGCAACATTTAGTAGATGCGGTTGTTGCACACAGTGAACAACTAGGATTAGAATTGAATTGTAAGAATTCACAGATTATGGTCGTCACTGGGAAGAAGGAAATACTACAATGTAATATACACGTAAATGGGCATATTCTTAAACAAGTTAATCGGTAAAGTTATCTCGAAACAGTCATAACATCAGATGGGAGATGTTTTGAAGAAATTAGAACAAGAATTGCCCTTACGATGGTAGCCTTTTCCAAGATGTAAACATACTGACTAATGAAAAGATGTCAATTGAAACGAGAAAAAGAGTGTTGAAATGTTACGTAGAACCTATACTTTTGTATGGATGTGAAACGTGGACAATGAGCAGACAATTTGAAAAACATCTGGAGGCAGTGGAAATGGTATTTCTGAGGAAAATGCAAAGAATTCCGCGGAAAGACAGAAAAACCAATGAACAAGTCCTTCAAGAAACAAATGAAGATCGTAAACTGATAAGAGGCATTAGACGTAGACAGCCAGAATTTTGTGGACATGTTATGATAAGAAATAAATTGGAGAACTTGGTGACAACTGAAAAGATTGAGGGGAAGAGAACAAGGGAAAGGCAAAGAAGTAAATACCTAGATGGCTTGGCCACGTGGTATGGTCGAGACATGAACACTGAGCTGATCTACGACTCTGGTGATTACATGAGATGGTGAAACATGACCGCCAATGTTTAACGGCACGTGATGATGTATATGTCCTTTATATGGCGTTGCAATCAACCTTATATTTTTTAGTTGGGTATGATTTGCTTGGCAATGTCAGTTAAGTAGTTTGCCAATATTTTCTGAAATACTGACGTCTCTTACCATCGACATCAACGCAAAGCGATCTGCTGCCGAATCTCCCACGGCTGATCTTGGACTCGGTGTGTCGGGAGTTATGAAACCGTGAATCTCCTTATCCCCTAGACCAGTGGTTCTCAACCAGTGGGGAATTCCCAAAAAAGGGGGGGGGGGGATTTAAGGTTTCCAGGGGGGGGGGGGGGGGGGGGTGGAGAATTAAAACCACAGATTGGCAGACTCAAAATGACTTCAAGCACATTATCCTGGTTTTCTATTGAGTGGTTTGTTTGATGAAACACAATTTTCTGGCATTCTGGTGTCGTTTATTAAGTGACAATTCTTCGACGTTTTAACTTTTTGTTTATTGTAATACGATTAATTTGGTGCGTTAATAAAATATTGTGAATATAAACAATTCACCGTTTTCAGGCTGACAATTTTGGAAAGGCGAGAATTCTTCTTCTGTCGTTCGCTGGAAAAGGGGAATGACATTCTGACATATGGTGAAAGGGTGCTTGGGCCAAAAAAGGTTGAGAACTACTGCCCTAGGCCATAGAATAACAGTAAATATTCCCGTTAATATGTCGTGTATATATACACAGTAATCTGTGTTTCCATGTAAGCCGTTGGATAAATCAAATCCCGCTTGGTTATATTCTTCTCCCTTTTCTTTCTCTTTCGTTCTGAAACTAACCCTGGCCTTGCCGTGTGCGTTTACCAAAAGAGGCTGCGAGATATGTGCCTTTGTACAATATCTGCACTGAGACAGTCGATTTCAATGTTGCAATTTTGAGGTTTTCCATTCCTCCTTAACAATTGCAAGGAAACTTTGCAGTGACACAATCTGTTTTTTTTTTTTTTAAAGTATCACGACTAGGAGGTAAAGGCGGGTCTTAGCAGATCCCGGACAGCTAATGTTCGCTAGTTCTGAAGCAAGCAGACAAGCTGTGAGTCACAGATTGCATTCATAGCTTGTTCTGCTTCTGCAGTCCGCCGCAAGATTTCTGTCAATAATCTCCCTTACAAGACTGCCTGAGATAACTTCTCGCTCCATCTTAGCGCCTCACTTGGCTATCTGAAGCAATGTCTGATATCTTTTTGGCGTGAAAGCTAATTTATACATTAATCTATCTGACCATTATGTTTTCTCTCTGCGTCTCCTTTTTGACTTTGTGCATTTCTCTGATATCCCTAGATACAGAGTGTTATTGCTTCGTCGTCGATCTTATTGCGAGATCTTGTATTACTGCCAATTCCAACTTGACAGGCCTTCAACTTTATCAGTGATATTTTCCCCACAGCTATCTGTTTTTCTTCTTAATAGTCCGTCCTTGCTATATCAGAAGTGATGTAAAGGTATTTGCGTTAGGGTCGCTTCTCTAACTTTCCCGCGGTTTCCCTGCTAAAATCACCGTGTTTGACACCCGCGCTGGTTCTCACGCTATTGTCAGTTTGTGAGTTCACTCGTCTTCTGCAATCCTCTTTTGAAGGCGATGCGTCTGACCGAGTTATGCACATAAAAGTTCAGTGTATCCCAATTCGGCATGTATGTGTGTAAAGTTTGCTTCCTGTAGACGGGTTCCTTCAAGGTAACGGGCACTATCTCAACGTGGGTAGATTTTCTTTCCTAGCAATTTTGTCAAGGCAGTAGCTTGACGGCCTACTCTTTGAAATTTATAACTGCCGTCGAGTTTTTAACATGTGCAACTTGCATACAGAGCCTTTTGATTTTCACCTTAATACGAGAGAGCTAAGTGTATGATCTCACTGCCCAATAGATCATGGGGACGTATAGTATCATTATTTACATATGATCCTAGAAACAAAACAAAACAAAAAAACACTTTTAACCCTGTTTTGGGGATGAGTCTTGAGCCTTATAAGTCATTGATCTCAGTCACGGCTCCTCACTAATAGTCTGATAGCTCCTTTCTGAATACAACATCAACTCTAATAGTCCGTATGTTCTCCTAGTAATAAAACATCAACACTAATAGTCTGATAGCTAGCTCCCTTCTGAATACAAGATCAACTCTAATAGTTCAAAAGTTCTCCTAGTAATACAACATCAACACTAATAGTCTTATAGCACTAATAGTAATAGTCCAATAGTTCTCCTAGCAATACAGGTTCAGCAATAATAGTTCAATAGTTCTAGCAACACAGATTCAACAACAATAGTCCAATAGTTGTCCTAGCAACACAGATTCAGCAATAATAGTGCAATTGTTGTCCTAGCAACACAGATTCAGCAATAATAGTGCAATTGTTGTCCTAGCAACACAGATTCAGCAATAATAGTCCAATAGATGTCCTATCAACACAGATTCAGCAATAATAGTGCAATTGTTGTCCTAGCAACACAGATTCAACAACAATAGTCCAATAGTTGCCCTAGTAACACAGGTTTAACAATAATAGTGTAATAGTTCTCCTAGAAATACAGATTCAGCAATACTAGACTAATAGTTCTCCTAGCAAGACAGGTTCAACACTAATAGTCCAATAGTTATCCTAGCAATGCGGGTTCAACAATAGTAGTTCAATAAAACTTGTAGCAATACATCATCAACACACTCCAGTGACAACAAATGTGTAGCCTATTGGCAAATATTTTAGTTGTTGTCCATGTCTCTGATCCTTACTGCAGCACTGATTAGACTTGAGAGCTCAATATTCTAAGTTTCGTGCCAGAGTTAGTTTCTTGTGACATCGACATTTCATATACGATTTCACCTTTTGAAGTGCTATTTCACCAAAAGAGATAGGGTTATCAACTGCTTATGTTCAGTAGTTTGCCATTGCTTTATGAACGAGAAGTTAACGGTGAAGTCCAACTGACCGGTGAAGGGAATGAAACCCGGTCAGCGCACCGGTAGTTTAAGTGTGAGGGCATTACGCCCCGCTGGCACCCTGACTTCTGTTGTCCTCAGAACCCAGTCTATAAGCAAATAGAATAATTACAGTGACAACAGGCATTTTTGGCGAACTCATTTTTTATATTTTTTAATTTCAAAGGTTTAGTCTTCTTATTAAACGTCTTTAAGAATTCTGCATTTCATGTCTTTATGTCGTGCAATTATTAAGTCTTCTTTGGGATCTAGCCGGTCTCTCTGGCCGAGGGGTTACAACACTTTCTCCGTAATCCCGTTTATCACGCAGTCTCGTAGCAGGGCGAGAGCTGGGAGCGGTTCGACCCCCGCTGGTGACTTGCGGGATAACTGAGCCGGCCGCTCAGAAAGCAATGGCAAACTACTGAGCGTAATCTTGCCAAGAAATCAACATACAGCTGAAAGATGCTGATGTTGACAGCGATGTCCTGTAAAGGATATGCAAAAAACAAGCAAACATTCTTTGGGATCTGATAGTGCCTCATCAATTTCAAAGAGATTCTCTGTCTATGCCGTAAATACCTCATTATTGTCCTCTAATCTAGAGTCCAGCTGTCCGTTGATTTCAATATTTTGCTAAGTTATTACGCGTGTTGTGTCTGTCTGGGTTGGGTTGGGAGCCTGCTTGTTCATGCCTTAGTTGTTTGTTAATGACGTCTCTTAATCTGCAACGAATGATCTAGCTTAATATTTTCTCTAGAACTGACAATTCGCCAATCTATCTAATCTGCTGATATTTCTTCAGGTTTTCAGACTGCGAAATAATGTAATCGAATGAGGGTGTCTATGTTGTATTTAATATTTTCTTTTGGGATGTTTCGGATCTAGCAACAACACAAATCTACACATCACAATGTAAGAATGTTTAGTAATGCATAGGCAAGTGATGTCTGTGCTCACATTCCGTACACAACTCAAGCACCTTGCTTCGATATTTTAGCGACTACACTTCAACGATTTCTAAACAGTTTTGTTGTCTTATTGAACCAAGTTTCATTCCTGCTTCTGTTTTTATTTTCTAATCTTGTTACTCTACACTTAGCTTCTCTCACCTCTCTTTTTCAGTTCACGTGACATTTTCTTTTTTGTCAATTACTCTTCTTTCCCACTGTCTTCATTTGCTATGTTCGTGCAATTTAATTAATCCTTGAAAGGGTTCTATCCTTCTTGTCACACAATAGCTGTTTGCTGAGATCATCTTCTTGTAGGGAAAAAATGCGTTTTCGTGAAATAATCTGGAATTGAATTATAATTTCTCACAAAAGTTTAAAAATTTCCATCATCTTGAAGTACAATTTCCATGAAATACTTTTTCTAAACATAAATAAGTTTCAAGAATTTGTCATTCCTCAAACTGTGACAATGTCTATTTACTTTCCAGCATGCCACCGGCTCAGAACTAGAACAATGTTTGTTGCGCCCTCAACCGTTTTATTCACGAACTGCCCAGGGGCGCCAGGTCTGGAGACGCTGACCACTAATTCTGAATTAGAGGAGCTCTCCAAGAAGCTGATGGCCAACTCTGAGGGCCTTCGACTGCAGGTGAGTGTTTTTTTTTTTTTTCACGCAGCGGATCAATGTGATTGAATATTAAATCAACAGTAGCGGCAAATATTAACGCATACACAAGTTATAGCTACGGTAATTCTTATTCATTTCTTCTTCTCATTCTTCCTCTCCTTCTACTTTCCCCTCCTCCATCACCTCCTCATCTTTCTTCTTCTTCTTCTTCTTCTTCTTCTTCTTCTTCTTCTTCTTCTTCTTCTTCTTCTTCTTCTTCTTCTTCTTCTTCTTCTTCTTCTTCTTCTTCTTCTTCTTCTTCTTCTTCTTCTGCTCCCAGTGGAGCATAAGCCAGTAGCAACTCAAGCCAAACTTTTCTTACTGGCCCCGCTAACACGCGTTCTATACATAAGATGCCATCCTCATATAATATCTTCCTGTTCCATTTCTCTTTTCCATTTCTTAGGTTTTCCTCTATTTCTTTTGCCCTTTGGATTATAGACAAAGGACTTTTTTTGTTATTCTCAGGTTTTCTCAACGCATATTATATCCACCACCAGCGTCTAATTTCTCAACGCATATTATACCCATCGCCAGTGTCTATTTTTGTTATCCCTTGGTACATTGATATTTGTCTAGTTCTCTCCATCAACTCCTGTTTGGTGATTCTGTCATACCGTTTTATTCTTTCTATTTTGTGCAGGCACCGATTGTTGAGGGTTTTCAATTTATGTGAAATAGGTTTCGATCTCCTGCATATTTCTGATTTACCGGGGCCCATAAGGGAAGCAAAGAATAGCAACACTGTAGCCTACCACGCATGTCGTAAGAGGCGACTAAGGAGGCTATGGTTCCGTCGCCCTGCTACTGAGTGAGTGCGTGGCGTGACACTGTGAGTTTCGTGTGAAATGCTTTTGAATCTGCCCAAGGTTTTTTGGAACGTGACTGCATGTTCGGAGCGATGGCAGCTGGCTATGTCCCAGAGTTGACCGGTTTTTGCCTTATGCAGAAATGCGTGGCTGCTGGGCTTCTGGTTGACTGCCACTGCCATCGACGATGAACTGTATTTTCGTGGACTGTGTGGGTGAACATCTAGGAAACATCCAGATGGGAAAATGACTGCCGATTCCATCAGAGATAAACTGGATGTTTCGTGGGGGACTATTGTGTTGACATTCTGGCGGCGGCATTATGCACAGTGTATCTGTGCGGGCTGTTGTTTGTCGAGACTCCTGTCTTTTCCATTTTTCACATTGGGCAGTGGGGAGCGTTTTATGTGATATTCACTGGCACAGGAACGGAGCATAATGGGGACGACCCGTTGCTGTGAAGTTGGAACCGTGACTAACTAACTAACTAACACTAGTACCGATTTAACGCTAGAAGTGAATGTTTGCATATCCTTTACAGGACATCGCTGTCAACATCAGCATCTTTCAGCTGATTGTTGATTTCTTGGCAAGATTACGCTCAGTAGTTCTAGAAGTGAATAAGTTTAATTTATTTTGACTTCCACAACTGTCATAGTGCTATGGAAGCTGGTATATCCTACTGCATTCTTATTCTGATATCTTTATCTCCAGGTCTACATTGCTAGCTAAATAAGTGTATTCATCCGTTTCTCGATGTGAGGTTTCACCAAAGGGGATCGGGTTTTTATGTGCCGGAATTATTCTCATGATCTTTATCGTTCCCTAGTGAACGTTAAAATCTATTTGTTGTGACCTCCTGTCAGGGGTTGGTAGGATCTCAAGTTACAGCTATTGAATTAAATTACTTCTTCCTCATAATTCTGAATCCACTAATACACATTTAACTAAGAAAACACTGAACAGAACCTCAGCAGATTTCACATCCTATATTTCACTTCCATCAGTTGTCATGCAATTCAAACAGTCACTTCTTAAAATAATATTTTAAAATAATATGTCTATACAACTTCATCTCTAATACTCTGGAGGCAATGTAACTTGCCATCGCCAGCTAGGGATTCGATCCGTGATGTTCCTTTCACTAACGCTTTTCGTGAATCTTTTCAACTCTTGTGTTCATCGATGCATGCATCATGATTAATTCATTGCTGCACGCTTTCACACGAGCTCCCTAGGCCCTGTCGTTAAATTCCTGTCACCTCCCATCCAATGTTGTTATATTATCCTTACCTGCCTGTGTGATACAGAAGGACAATGTCGCCAACGAAGTCTAAATCATCGATATGCATTGTTAAAGGAGTCTATTGAGTTCCATTTCTGGCAGTGCTTGTTGTTGCCTTCATAATCTAGTCTATAGTGAGTAAGAATAGTAGAGGTATTATAACAACAATAATTTGGTAGAAACACTAACACAAACGCACACACAATTAATGAGGAGACATAGAATGATGAATCTAAGCCTCTGATTTAAGAGAGATCGGAATCATAACCAACGGGAAACTTATCGTATGTAAAGTAATTATAATTACAAATGTCAAATTCCAGTGTTTGTGTGACAGGTTGCTTATTATTCATTGGAATACAATCAAATTACAGTTTATTATACTTAACGTTCTCTTGAATATAATATTTTCCAGTAATGTTCTCTTTAATACAATCATTCAATTTCTTCGTGTATACTGCTTGATTTTTCCTTTATATATATATTTAAGTTCCAGTTTACAATGCTTGATGATCTATTGAATGCAAATGTTTTCCTGTTTATAATGCTTGATATGGTGCCAGGTCTTTGTCAAATATGACTGAGCTACCGTATGACAGTAGACGGTATTACCTACTTTCTGTCAGCACCGAATGTTGGGCGCGCTTACCAAACACGACATCCCACATTGTGCCAACGACTTTGGGCGGAAGAGCGCAATTGGGAGGGTACAAGCCTTATCCTGGTGCGAGGAAATGCAATCTAAAGACAAAATGTCATAGCAGGGCAGACCAGGCCCTAAGCCTTGGTTGGCAGCTGGTCTAGGATAGAAGCTCTGACAGGCGGACAGTTGGAACATTGCTTTGCTGATCCGGCAGTTTCTGCAGCTTGTCTTGTTTCAGATGTATTAGTGTTACCATTTCTCTGGAATTAACTAGGCAAGCCGAGAGAGGGATCATGCTGCATGGGCAACACATGGTCTCTATATTTTAGCCCAGGCTTTGTGCTATGGAGAGGTATAACTCCTTCTCTGGTCTTAACCGGTCTCAGAATCAAAGCGAGAGGTAGCAGTTACGGGTTATAAGTCCTTGTCAATTGCCGTAGACATGGGGAGTTGATCAGCTACCGCTCGCTTTAAGCTGGGCAACCCCCGGCCAATAGTGTGCTGATCCGCCACAGCCTGCCTGCTTCAATGGGTGCTTGGGGCTAGGACGAAATCTGGATCGCAGGCTGTTAAACCAATGCACCAGACAGTAATAAAAATAAAAAATAGAAACCTCAAGCTACGGCTTGCAACCTGGAATATAAGAACCATATGTCCAGGATTTTCCACAGGACTTGACGAATATTGACGATGTGAGAAAAACGGTTATGATTGATGCCGAACTCAATTGTCTTAACATTGATATTGCTGATATAACATTGTACAAGAACAAGGGTGATCGGAGCGACTGTAACAATTATAGGGGTATCTCACTTCTGTGTATTGTTGGGAAAGTATTTTCCAGAATTGTTCTGCACATACTTCAAGTCCTGGGAGATCAAGTCTACCCCGAATCACAGTGTGGCTTCCGACAGAACCGGTCTACCATTGATATGATATTCTCATTGCGACATATGCAAGAACAATGCCGTGAATAGAATCACCCACTGTTTGTTGCCTTCATCGACCTCACAAAGGCATTTAATTTGTTCAGTCGTGAGGGTCTGTTCAAGGCACTAAAGAAGATTGGCTGCCCACTATTTCTTCTGTCCATTGTGGAATCGTTCCACACAGGCATGAAGGGTATAATCAAGTTTGATAGTGCAACTTCAGAAGAGTTTGAAATCAAGAATGGAGCTAAGCAAGGTTGTGTTACTAGCTCCCACCCTCTTTGGAATATACTTTTCACTTCTACTGGAAATATGCCTTTCGTGATCAGGATGGTGGTACATACATTTACTCACGCTCAGATGGCGGCCTCTACAATTCTCAGAGATTGAAGGCCAAGGACCAAAATTAGGAGGGTACTGATCAGAGAGTTGCTTTTTGCAGATGATGCTGCAATTAAGACCCACTCTGAGGAAGAATCACAACGTCTACTATCTGCATTCTCCAATGCTTGTTCTGAATTTGGTTTAACAATTAGCAAAAAGAAGACACATATTATATCACAAGGTGCACATGGGGTACCATCAATCTTTATTAACGACGCCGAACTAGAGATAGTAGACCGTTTTACATATCTAGGATCAGTGGTAAATGGCAAATTATCCCTAGATCAGGAAATCAACATCAGGATTAGTAAGGCAGCAACAGCAATGAACAGGTTAAGAAAAAGAGTCTGGGAGAACAGGAAGCTTACTGCCAAAACAACAGTCCTTGTCTATCAAGCCTGTGTCCTTAGTGCTCTTCTTTATGGCAGAGAAGCCTGGACAACTTACTCACACCAAGAGAAACGTTTAAACAGCTTTCATTTGCTGTGTCTGCGAAGAATTCCTGATATTAAGTGGCAAGACAAAATCACAAATACTGAAGTATTGGAAAGATCAGGTTGTGTGACGGTATATTCCATGCTCAGCCTTCGTAGATTTAGATGGATAGGACATGTTAGGAGGATGGATGATGGTAGAATACCAAATGACATCTTTTTTGGTGAATTACAGATGGGTAAGAGATCTCAGGGTTGGCCTCTACTACGATACGAAGATGTGTGTAAGCGGGACATGATTGATACAGGCATTGATAATGCACATTGGGAGCAAGTCACCATTGAACGTTTTGCATGGAGGGCAAATATCAGGAATGGAATAAAGACAAAGGAGAAAATTATTGCAGATTAGTTACACACCGAGCGTGTGAGACGTAAGATGGTGCATGGTGATGAAAATGACCATGTATTCGCATGCATCCACCGTGAACGAACACTTACAGCGCGAATTGGTCTTATCAGTCACATTGGCCACCGTTATGGGTTGTAGTTATTAAGCCTTTTTGAAGCACAATGTAACAAACTATCGTCTGTCAAGACGACAAGGTGTCAATGAATGAATGCTTGATAATCTGTTGAATACAGCAGGAGAGAGAGAGAGAGAGAGAGAGAGAGAGAGAGAGAGAGAGAGAGAGAGAGAGAGAGAGGAGAGAGAGAGAGAGAGAGAGAGAGAGAGAGAGAGAGAGAGAGAGAGAGATAAAGATAATTGACCTGAAGCAATGTCGATTGCGTGATAATGTTTTCCTTTATTAAGTATTAGACTATTTAATCTAATTATTGAAATCGCACAAGGCGACTCACTTCCCATCAACGTGACAAAGGATCGATTAAGCTTTAAGCTGAAAATGCTCGCAATAGCAAATGTCGATTTACACAGCCACATCGACTCCAAAATACTGTTAAATAATTTGGTAATTTCGTGTTTCACAGCTGACGAAGATTTCCATTCACTTTGAATTTAAAAATTGCCCAGTCGACGTTTGTAAGTCTGTTATGTGTTGCTATATTTGTGAGGTGGAAGAAGCAGAATATCAAATTGTGTGCAGGATTGTAAAGTGAAAATGAGTTCACAGATACTTAGTCATGGAGGTGGGAAGGGTGGCGGGAGGCATATGAGGTTCACATATAGTAAATCATGGCTGTGTGAGGGAGCTTAACTAAGCTGATAACACGTACTGAATCTTGATTTTGCGAGAAATGTAAAATAAACAATTAACACATACTGAATCATGGTTGTGCCAGAAATGTAAAATACACAATTCAGACATACTGAATCATGGTTGTGCTAGAGATGTTAAGAAATCACGTATACTGAATCATGGTTATGCGAGAGATGTAATATAAACAAATCAAGCATACTGAATCATGGTTGAGCGAGAGATGTAAAATAACCAAATCACACGTACTGTATCAAAAGTGTGCGAATTGTAAAATAATCAAATCGCACATACTAAATCATAATTGTGCGAGATTTAAAATAATCGAATCACACATACTAAATCATAATTGTGCGAGATGTAAAACACAATGCTGACACATACTGAATAATGAGTGTGCGAGGGATGTACAATAAAAGTCCAAATCTACTAATTCATGGGTGTTCGAGAAATGTAACATACACTACTGGATACATACTGAATCTTGGATGTACGAGGAATGTAAAATATAGGGTTCAGACAGACATAAAGAATCCTGGGTGTGCGAGTGTTGTATGGGGTTCAGAGATAAAAATCCAAGGGTGTGCCAGGGAATATGGGGTTCATAGATAAACAATCATGGGTGTGACAGGGATGTAAGGGGTTCACTGATAAAAAATCATGGGTGTGTCAGGGATGTATGGGGTTCATAGATAGAAAATCATGGGTGTGCCAGGCATGTATGGGGTTCATAGATAGAAAATCATGGGTGTGCAAGGAATGCATGGGGTTCACAGATAACAAAATTATGGGTGTGACAGGGATTTACTAAGAGAGGTTCACAATACTAAATCACAGTTGTGCGACGGATATAAAATAATGATTTCACACATACTGAATCAAGTGTGTACCAGAGTTGTAAGATATGGAATTCACATTTGTGGTTTTGTGAGAGATGTAAAAAAAAAAAAAAAAAAGCAAAGGCATTCACACTTACTGAATTGTGGTTGTGGTAGAGGTGTTAAATAAGAGGGTTGCATGCACTGAATAATGATTGTGTGAGAAATATAAAAATATATCTAGCGCTCTAGAAGAAATAAGGAATTATGATTTTATCTTGCAACTGTCCACTCGCCCATAGTGAAAACAACGTGGTTTTCCAGTGAGGTCACCGTTTCTGAGAGGTTTAACCAACTTAAGCTTTCTGGTGTGACCATGCGTCGTGGGTTCGTGCCACGTCGGTCAGTTGGAATTAAATTTTGAATTCTCGTTCTTCACATAGGGACGTAAATTACAAGGACCTCTAAAGTCGGGGAAGGGTTCGCCTAAAGATGAGTGACACTAGTAACAGGGAAATCTAACCCTCTCGCAAATTCAGTCAAGTGCTCTCACTGGTAGTAGTAAAAATTACTAGCAGCAAGGTCAGCATGGCCGAAAGGATAAGAACGCGTGTTCTTAAACATCCGGTGTGCTGATGCCGAGGTTAGGGATTCAATCCCTACATTTGACAGTTGGACTTATATGTTAACCGTTCGTCCTTGACTTTGCGACGTAAATTACAAGTACCACTGAAGTCGGAGTGGGTTTGCCTGATAGCGAGGGACACTGTTAATAAGGAAAGCTAATCCGCACGCAAAATTCAGTCCCGCAATACTGGAAGTAGTGTAAATGGACTACGCTTGCGTTTAAAGCCAGAGAGCGCAAGGAAAAACAAACCAGCAGCACTTGTGCGGAGTATTCTCGAGTCGAAAGCGAGCGGACACACACAAACACACACACACACACACACACACAGACACACACACACACACACACGCACGCACGCACGCACGCACACGCACACACACGAACACGCACACACACACACAATCGGACCGATCCTATTGTCAGTACAGTCATACCAACAGCGATACTGGATCCTATTGTCAGTACACTCGTTCTAGCAGCGATACTGGATCCTATTGTCAGTACACTCGATCTAGCAGTGATACTGGGTCCTATTGTCTATAAACACATGCTAGCAGTGATACTGGGTCTTATTGTCTATAAACTCATGCCAGCAGCGATACTGGGTCCTATTGTCAGTACACTCGTTCTAGCAGCGATACTGGGTCCTATTGCCTATACACTCATGCCAGCAGCGATACTGGATCCTATTGTTTATAAACTCATGCCAGCAACGATACTGGGTCCTATTGTCTATACACTCATGCCAGCAGCGATACTGGGTCCTATTGTCTATAAACACATGCCAGCAGCGATACTGGGTCCTATTGTCTATAAACTCATGCCAGCAGCGATACTGGGTCCTATTGTCTATAAACTCATGCCAGCAGCGATACTGGGTCCTATTGTCTATAAACACATGCCAGCAGCGATACTGGGTCCTATTGTCTATAAACACATGCCAGCAGCGATACTGGGTCCTATTGTCTATAAACTCATGCCAGCAGCGATACTGGGTCCTATTGTCTATAAACACATGCCAGCAGCGATACTGGGTCCTATTGTCTATAAACTCATGCCAGCAGCGATACTGGGTCCTATTGTCTATAAACTCATGCCAGCAGCGATACCGGGTCCTATTGTCTATAAACTCATGCCAGCAGCGATACTGGGTCCTATTGTCTATAAACTCATGCCAGCAGCGATACTGGGTCCTATTGTCTATAAACACATGCCAGCAGCGATACTGGGTCCTATTGTCTATAAACACATGCCAGCAGCGATACTGGGTCCTATTGTCTATAAACTCATGCCAGCAGCGATACTGGGTCCTATTGTCTATAAACACATGCCAGCAGAGATACTGAATCCTATTGTCTATAAACTCATGCCAGCAGCGATACTGGATCCTATTGTCAGTACACTCGTTCTAGCAGTGATACTGGGTCCTATTGTCTATAAACTCATGCCAGCAGCGATACTGGGTCCTATTGTCTATAAACTCATGCCAGCAGCGATACTGGGTCCTATTGTCTATAAACTCATGCCAGCAGCAATACTGGGTACTATTGTCTATAAACTCATGCCAGCAGCGATACTGGGTCCTATTGTCTATAAACACATGCCAGCAGCGATACTGGGTCCTATTGTCTATAAACACATGCCAGCAGCGATACTGGGTCCTATTGTCTATAAACTCATGCCAGCAGCGATACTGGGTCCTATTGTCTATAAACACATGCCAGCAGCGATACTGGGTCCTATTGTCTATAAACACATGCCAGCAGAGATACTGAATCCTATTGTCTATAAACTCATGCCAGCAGCGATACTGGATCCTATTGTCAGTACACTCATGCCAGCAGCGATACTGGGTCCTATTGTCTATAAACTCATGCCAGCAGCGATACTGGGTCCTATTGTCTATAAACTCATGCCAGCAGCGATACTGGGTCCTATTGTCTATAAACTCATGCCAGCAGCGATACTGGGTCCTATTGTCTATAAACACATGCCAGCAGCGATACTGGGTCCTATTGTCTATAAACACATGCCAGCAGCGATACTGGGTCCTATTGTCTATAAACTCATGCCAGCAGCGATACTGGGTCCTTTTGTCTATAAACACATGCCAGCAGCGATACTGGGTACTATTGTCTATAAACACATGCCAGCAGAGATACTGAATCCTATTGTCTATAAACTCATGCCAGCAGCGATACTGGATCCTATTGTCAGTACACTCGTTCTAGCAGTGATACTGGATCCTATTGTCTATAAACTCATGCCAGCAGAGATACTGAATCCTATTGTCTATACACTCATGCCAGCAGCGATACTGGGTCCTATTGTCTATACACACATGCCAGCAGAGATACTGAATCCTATTGTCTATACACTCATGCCAGCAGCGATACTGGGTCCTATTGTCTATACACTCATGCCAGCAGCGATACTGGATCCTATTGTCTATACACTCATGCCTGGGGTGATAATAGACGGACGCGACATGACAAGAAATATCTCTGTGAAAACCCATAGTAAACACTTAATTAAAAACATCAATAGATGAAACCACGAGAGATTGCGATGTTCTAATGTTTACAGATGGCTCTGAATTTCAAGGATGGGCGCTCTCAGCAATCTCGAAATGCGCCTTTTAAGAAAGTAGTAGGTGTTTTTGACCTCACAATGGAAATAAGTTAGTTGCATATCCTTTACAGGGCGTCGTAGTCAACCCCACATTTTGTTTGTTGGCTGTTTATGATTGTTAGGCAACTTTACTTTCAGTAGTTTTCTGTTGCTTTCTGAACGACCGCGGTACCATTGTAACAAAATATTAACGCAGGACGGTCTGCTGCTAAATCGCCCGCAGCTGTGTTTCGAACTCGGTATGTGGAATGACTAATTGCGTCCGTTTCCCCTCCGCCACAGAGCCGGTCAGTGGAAATAATGGCAGTAACTAAGGCTATGACGTGGACATAATGGCAGTAACTAAGGTCATGAAGTGGAAATAATGGCAGTAACTAAGGTCATGAAGTGGAAATAATGGCAGTAATTAAGGTCATGAAGTGGAAATAATGGCAGTAACTAAGGCTATGACGTGGACATAATGGCAGTAACTAAGGTCATGAAGTGGAAATAATGGCAGTAACTAAGGTCATGAAGTGGAAATAATGGCAGTAACTAAGGTCATGAAGTGGAAATAATGGCAGTAACTAAGGTCATGAAGTGGAAATAATGGCAGTAACTAAGGTCATGAAGTGGAAATAATGGCAGTAACTAAGGTCATGAAGTGGAAATAATGGCAGTAACTAAGGTCATGAAGTGGAAATAATGGCAGTAACTAAGGTCATGAAGTGGAAATAATGGCAGTAACTAAGGTCATGAAGTGGAAATAATGGCAGTAACTAAGGTCATGAAGTGGAAATAATGGCAGTAACTAAGGCTATGACGTGGACATAATGGCAGTAACTAAGGTCATGAAGTGGAAATAATGGCAGTAACTAAGGCTATGACGTGGACATAATGGCAGTAACTAAGGTCATGAAGTGGACATAATGGCAGTAACTGAGGTCATGAAGTGGAAATAATGGCAGTAACTAAGGTCATGAAGTGGAAATAATGGCAGTAACTAAGGTCATGAAGTGGAAATAATGGCAGTAACTAAGGTCATGAAGTGGAAATAATGGCAGTAACTAAGGTCATGAAATGGAAATAATGGCAGTAACTAAGGCCATGAAGTGGAAATAATGGCAATAACAAGGCGATAAAGTGGCCCGACACACATACATTCATGTATACTCAGCGACTCAATGAACATGCTACAGAAAGGTACAAACTAGCCGCATACGACATGAATGGATCAACATGCAGAGCACGTCACAATCAATCTTTATATATTTAAAAAAAAGTTGCATATCCTTTACAGGACGTCGCAGTCAACACCAGCATTTTGTGCTGTTGTGATCTCTTGGCAAGTTTACGTTCAGTAGTTTGCCATTGATTTCTGAACAACCGGCACCCATACCATCTCGTAAAAATAAAATACAAGGTGGTCTGCTCCAAATCGCCCGCAAATCCGTAACGCCTTCGACACGGAGCCCGTACCTTTATATATGTACCGGGCCAATTTGGTTTGAGCGAACGAATGAACGAAAGGACGAAAGAACGTTATCGTCAAAGGGTTACGAATTGGGCACGCAGACCAGTCTGACATTCTGGACTTCTTATCTCCCTATTCTCATTCACTATTTTATTAACTGAGCTGATTGTTTGGTGCACATGGTAGTAATTGATGAAAGAAGAGCTATGGATAGGCCACATATAATCAACGTCATAAGAGAAGCAGGACGAAGAGATGACTTTAAAGACACCTGTGTGGATCCGCTTCCTTATCCAGACTTAACAGGAAATAGAAGTAAAGTGGGAGACCAACACTTTGACAATGGCTCAAGACGCCTATTAATCTACACAGAACTGGTGTGGTCATTAGTTATACGTGGACGAGGATACTGAGAAGGTGATACGAGCAGCTTGGACCTCTCCGGAATACAATAATGACAATACTCACTAATCGCAATTGTTAATTGTTAATGTTTGGCTGCCAAGTGCCAACATGATATTGACAATTTAGCTAATGCCTATTTGAATAGATCTGAATTTAAAAGTATTGTGACAGTTATTATCTGAATCAGGAGCCGTGGAATGTGATCAACAGCGATCAGTTAGTATAATGACCCTGGTCTCGGGGTAGTGAGATCGGACGCCCGTGTGTATTGTTGCGCACGTAAAAATCCCTTGGCAGTTGGAAATCGAAAAAGAATAGCCTAACGGCGCTGCCCGGGCAAAATTTCGAGTTAAAAATCTACCCAAGTATTTCAGGATCCTCGCCGATGCTACGGAGTTCGTTCATTGAGCTGAGTTTCTCCAGACTCAGGTTTGAGTTAGGAGGAAAACGGAGCACTTATGGGTTAAACCCGTGTGCCGTGATGTTGATCCAATGACTAAACTAAACTACCTAAACTAATGAGCCACACCACGAATATTTCGCTAAGAATTATCATGCAAACAGTTAGGAAGAAAATACCACCCGAAATAGGAGAACAATGTGGGTTAGATGAAGGCAAGGGTACAGTAAATGCTGTGTAATTGCTGAGAACATTAACTGACTGTCTATATAAGAAAGAAACTACTTACATCTTTCCTTTATTGACTACACAAAGGTTTTCGACAAAGTAAGACATGTCAACATGATGATGATGCTTGCAGATCTATAAATTGATGGGAAAGACCTTAGACTCATAAAATTAACATATATTGGAAACAACAAGCTGCAATAAAGATTGGTAATGAAGTAGGTCATTATCAGCCTATTAAGAGAGATGTGCGACAGGAATGTGTAATGCCTCCAGATATTTTATTTCACTGTGTGCAACAACCACATCTACTAAATGTTTCAGAGCCTGCTCATACCACAGTGTAATATACAAGTAAATGTGAATATTCTTAAACAAGTGAACAGGTACGACTATCTCGGAAAAGTCATAACATTTAATGGGACGTGCCTTTAAGAGATTAGAACAAGAATAGCTATGGCGAAGGTAGCCTTTTGGAAGGATGGAAAACATACTTACAATAAAAAAATGTTAATTGCAACAAAATAAAGAATGTCGAAGTGCTACATATAACTTATAATATTTTATGGATATAAGCGTAGACAATGAGCAAACAAGCTGAAAATCTTCTTCTGGCTTTGAAATGTGGTTTCTGAGGAAAATGCAAAGAAAACCATGGAAAGACTGAAAAACCAATGAACAATCCGTAAAGAAACAAATGAAGATCGTAAACTGATTAGCGAAATTAGACGTAGACAATCACAATTTTTGGACACGTCATGAGAAGAAATACATTTGAGAACTTAGTGACAACTGGCAAGATTGAGGGGGGAAAAGAATATGGGGAAGGCAGAGAAGTAAATACCTGGATGGTTTGGCCACATGGTAAGGTCGAGACAGGAGCACAGAGCTGATCCTCGACTCTGGTGATCGGATCGTGTGAGATGGTGAGACATGACCGCCAACGCTTATCGCCATTTCATATGACGGTCATTATTATTATTTGAATGTGCATTGAATAACGAAGAAAGTAGAAAACAGCTTGTGAGGTACTTCTAAAATAACTGATATCTTTGGCGCAGTGTACAATATTCAATCAAATTCTCTCTTTCGTTGAGTGTTTTACCCTGTTAATCATATTAATCGATCTCTAGTTTTAAATATCACATCACGTGCTTGCTGAAGTCTCATCACAATCATCTGCTTGCCCTGATCTCAGTCAGCGCCGCCTCTGACTGTTTCTCCGTTTGGCTTCTAGTTTGCACATCTCTCTAGCTCTCGCAATCTCATTCAATGTAACTAAACACGATAATTATCTTCTTCTCCTGTAATTTGCTTGTGTGAATGTGCCTCCGCATCATTTGATTGTTGTTCTTGCAAGCCCCTGCTTTCCCTTTAGGAGTATGTGATCTCTTCAAGGAAATCACATCCCAGAATCACAGAAACACGTATCATGTAGCAGGTCGTTTACAGAACCCCTCTATCGTTAATCCTCGCCGACAACAGATTATCGATTATTTGCCTGTTCCTCTACCTCTTGCGCTATCATGGTCAGTGCCCTTCGTGCTGGTGACTCCTGCCTCATGCGCTATCATGGTCAGTGCCCTTCGTGCTGGTGACCCCTATCTCGTCTTCCAGGAACGATACCTTCCTTCATTGTTCTGTCTAGGTTTAGTTTAGTTTATTCGACGGATCAACATCACGGCACACGGGTTACCCTGTTAATCATTCATTGTGCTCCGTTCTATCCTAACTCAGCCTGATTCCGGAGAATCTCAGCTCAGTGCTCGAACTCCGTAGCACCGGTGAGGATCCTGAAATACTTTGGGTAGATTTTTAGCTCGGAATTTTGCGCAGGCAGTTTTCGATTTCCAACTGCCAAGGGATTTTGTTTAAATGTGCGCAACAATACATACAGGCGTCCGATCTCACTACCCAGAGACCAGGGGAAATTTTGTTACTAGTAAGTCCATGTGAAAAAATCCCGGCCCTCACCAGTGGCTTGAACACGGGACCTCCAGCAGTCGAGGTGGACACCATACATTGAGACCACTCAGCCCCCTATCTGTCTAAACCTGTTCAGTCTAAACCTGTTCAGTCTAAACCTGTTCTGTCTAAACCTGTTCAGTCTAAATCTGTTCAGTCTAAACCTGTTCAGTCTAAACCTGTTCAGTCTAAACCTGTTCAGTCTAAACCTGTGTGAACACTGTGGTATGGCCAAAGCATTCCAGTTTCCGAGACACGTTGCAGTCTATGAGCCAATTTCCTTCCATATTCAGATCTTATATAATTGTATTTTTCTTCTTCTTGGTCATTTCTTGTCGAAATTTTCATTGGCAGAAGTCATGTCTATTATAAATAACGCTGTCACTGAATTAAAAAAAAAATAAATGAAAACACGCTGAAACAAGACGTAACCAAATTAAACCTGCACTAATGGCTTTGCTGGCGAAGGGGTTAAGGATGTTGTTGGTAATCCCGTATAACCACGTACGAAACACAGCTGCACGAGATTCGGCAGCAGTTCGCGTCGCGTTGGTTTTTAACGGAAAGGTATGTGAGCTGGTCGTTTAGAAAGTAATGGCAGACGTGTTTTGAATTATATTTATTTATTTTCTTTGCATATCCTATTTACAGGACCTTGCAATTAATACCAGCATTTTTTTCCAGCTGCTGTTGATGTCTTGGCATGGTTTACGTTCTGTAGTTAGCCATTGCTTTCTGAACGACCGGCTCACATATATTTCCATAAGAAACCAACCTTACACGATCTGCTGCCGAATCTCGCGCAGCTTTGTGTCGTACGTGGGTATACGTGATTACGAACAGCGTCCTTAACCCCTTCGCCAGGGCGATCGGCAATGGCAAACTACTGAACGTAAAACTTGCTAAGACATCAACAGCAGATGAAAAATGCTGGTGTTGACTGCAACGTCCTGTAAATAGGGTATGCAAACAAATGGCTTTATTACATACATTGGCACCTTGCCGTCTTGACAGACGATAGTTTGTGCTTCAAAAAGGCATAATAACTTTTACCCTATGGCGGTAGCGAATGTGACTGATAAGGCCAATTCGCGCTGTAAATGTTCGTTCACAGTGGGTGCATGTGAACACGTGGTCATTTCCACCATCATGCACCATCTTACGTCTCACACGCTCGGTGTGTGACTTATCTGCAATAATTTTCTCCTTTGTCTTTATTCCATTTCTGATGTTTGCCCTCCATGCAACACGTTCAGCGGCGACTTGCTCCCAATGTGCATTATCAATGCCTGTATCAATCATGTCCCGCTTACACACATCTTTGTATCGTAGTAGAGGCCGACCCTGAGATCTCTTACCCATCTGTAATTCACCAAAAAAGATGTCCTTTGGTATTCTACCATCATCCATCCTCCTAAGATGTCCTATCCATCTAAGTCTACGAAGACTGAGCATGGAATAAACCGTCACACAACCTGATCTTTCCAATACTTCAGTATTTGTGATTTTGTCTTGCCACTTAATACCAAGAATTCTTCGCAGACACCGCATATGAAAGCTGTTTAAACGTTTCTCTTGGTGTGAGTAAGTTGTCCAGGCTTCACTGCCATAAAGAAGAGTACTAAGGACACAGGCTTGATAGACAAGGACTTTTGTTTTGGCAGTAAGCTTCCTGTTCTCCCAGACTCTTTTTCTTAACCTGTTCATTGTTGTTGCTGCCTTACCAATCCGGATGTTGATTTCCTGATCTAGGGATAATTTGCTATTTACCACTGATCCTAGATATGTAAAATGGTCTACCATCTCTAGTTCGGCGTCGTCAATAAAGATTGATGGTACCCCATGTGCACCTTGTGACATAATCTGTGTCTTCTTTTTGCTAATTGTTAAACCAAATTCAGAACAAGCATTGGAGAATGCAGATAGTAGACATTGTAATTCTTCCTCAGAGTGGGTCGTAACTGCAGCATCATCTGCAAAAAGCAACTCTCTGATCAGTACCCTCCTAATTTTGGTCTTGGCCTTCAATCTCTGAGCATTGTAGAGGCCGCCATCTGAGCGTGAGTGAATGTATATACCAGCCATCCTGATCACGAAAGGCATATTTCAGTAGAAGTGAAAAGTATATTCCAAAGAGGGTGGGAGCTAGTACACAACCTTGCTTAACTCCACTCTTGATTTCAAACTCTTCTGAAGTTGCACCATCAAACTTGATTGTACCCTTCATGCCTGTGTGGAACGATTCCACAATGGACAGAAGAGTTGGTGGGCAGCCAATCTTCTTTAGTGCCTTGAACAGACCCTCACGACTGACCAAATCAAATGCCTTTGTGAGGTCGATGAAGGCAATAAACAGTGGTTGATTCTGTTCACAGCATTTTTCTTGCATTTGTCGCAATGAGAATATCATATCAATGGTAGACTGGTTCTGTCGAAAGCCACACTGTGATTCGGGGTAGACTTGATCTCCTAAGGCTTGAAGTCTGTGCAGAACAATTCTGGCAAATACTTTTCCAACAATACACAGAAGTGAGATACCCCTACAGTTGTTGCAGTCGCTCCGATCGCCCTTGTTCTTGTACAGTGTTATGATGCTTGAATCTGTGAAATCCTGTGGGACTTGTCCTTCTCGCCAGCATAGATCTATTAGCTGGTGGATCTGTACAGTGAGTGTGTCTTGCCCACTCCTGATAACCTCTATTGGAATCCCATCCTTACCTAGAGCCTTGCCAGATGCAAGTTCATTTATAGCACACTTAACCTCTGTTATTGTGGGAAGTGTGTCCAGGTGGTCAAGAGTTGGTAGAGCCTCTATGGCGTTGAGGGCATCATCCGCTAGTTTGGTCTCACTTGAGTAAAGCTCCAAATAGTGCTCTACCCATCTGTCCATCTGCTGTTTCTTATCAGTGATGATTTCTCCAGTCAAGGTTTTAAATGGTGCACTTCTTTTGATCGCTGGACCACAGGCTTTCTTTACTCCTTCATACATGCTTCTGATGTTTCCCTTATCACTTGCGATTTGAATGGACTCACATAACTTGTTGCAATTGTCATTTGCACACTGCCTGGCAGCCTTTTGCACATCCTTCCTAGCTTGCTTTAGCCCACTCAGAGTGTTACTCGTTGGTCTTTCCTTGTTTCTTAAGAGAGCAATCTTCTTCTTATCAATCAAGGGCTGCAGAGTCTGGCTGTTTGCCGTAAACCAGTCCTGCCTCTTATGATCCACAGTGCCGTAAACCCCTACGGCTGTTTTATAAAGAGTTTCCCCCAATTTTCACTTACTGTACAATTTTCTGGTGTATCAGTGCAAGCGTCTTCAAGTTGCTGTTGAAACTGAAAGCATTATTCAGGATGGTGAGTGCTAATAATATTAATCCTGGGGCTCGATTTGAGTTTAGCTGTGTAGATTCTCTTTGGTCTCAGTCTAACCCTTGTAACAACCAAAGAATGATCCGTATCACAGTCAGCACTATGGTAACTTCAAGTCAATCATATATGGTTTAGATGTCTCCGTGTGATGATGAAGTCCAGTTGATGCCAATGGCCGGATCTTGGATGTTTCTATGTGACCTTATGCAGCTCGTTTGGTTTAAAAAAAGTTTGTAATACATAGGTCATTTCTGGTGCAATGCTCCAGCAGCCTTTGCCCATTTTCATTCATGCTACCGATGTTGTATTTTCCAAGGCACACTGGCCATGAACTCGAGTCCTTGCCCACACGAGCATTGAAATCACCGAGCATATAAATGTAGTCAGATTTTGGATCTTCCTTGATCACGGAGTCTAACTGCTCATAGAACAAATCCTTCACATCATCAGAGGAATCGAGTGTCGGTGCATATGCAGTAATAATGGTGGCTTTGCTTGAGGAAGGCGGTAGCTGATCAGTGACACCTGTAGGTGTCTCCAACCGTCAGAGGCAACGCGTGGCGCCCCATGTCTACGCCAATTGACAGGGACGTATAACCCGTAACAGTTGCCTCTCGCTTTGATTCCGAGACCTGTTAAGACCAGGGATGGAGTTATTGCCTCTCCATAGCACAAAGCCTGGGCTAAAATATAGAGATCATGTGTTGCCCATGCAGCATGATCCCTCTCTCGGTCTGCCTAATTCACCCCAGAGGAAAGGTAACACCTCTACATCTGGAACAAGACAAGCTGCAGAAGCTGCCGGATCAGCAAAGCAATGCTCTAACTGTCCACCTGATGAGCTTCGATCCTAGACCAGCCGCCAACCAAGGCTTAGGGCCTGGTCTGCCCTGCCATGACATTTTGTCTTTAGGGTGCATTTCCTCGCACCAGGGTAAGGCTTGTACCCTCCCAATTGCGCTCTTGCGCCCGAAGCCGTTGGAACAATGTGTGATGTCGGGTTTGGTAATCGCCGCCCAACGTTCGGCGCTAACAGAAAGCAGGTAGAAGCGTCTACTGTTATACGGTAGCTCAGTCATATCTGACTAAGACCTGATACGCAGCTTTATTACAAACGTATAAAAAGTATATCATGCGCGAGGTAGAATTAAACAAAGTAACTGTTAAGAGGTTACACGACTTTCTCCGTAATCTCGTATATTTTCGTAAGTAACGTGACGTTGCGCGAGAATTGGTAGCGGTTCTCTCAGCGTCGGTAACTTACAGGGTATTTGAGCCGGTCGCTCAGAAAGCAATGGCAAACTACTGAGCGTAATCTTGTCAAGAAATCAACAATCAGCTGAAAGATGCTGATGTTGACAGCGAATGTCCTGTAAAGGATGTGCGAATAAAACCCTGATAGGATGCAACATTCAGAGTGAGATACACATGCCACTGCTCAGGGAAACCGTCTACTGAAAAGGACTGTAGTTGAACATTGGGGCATCTGGTCGCTGTGGTCATGACGTCTGCATTGGTATGGATCATTGTCCCTTTCTAGCTTGTTTTAAGGGTCCGAACAAATGAAAGTTACATGGCGACAGATCAAGACTGTAGGCTGGTGTGACAGAACATCTCATCGCTTCAATACTAACGCTTACAGCATGAGAATAAATAAACTAGAGAATTTCGTGACAACTAGCAATATTTGGGGGAAAAGAGCTTGGGGAAGTCAGAGACGTAAATATCTGGATGGCCTGGTAACATGGCATGGTCGGAATAAAAACACAGTGTTGATCCACGACTCTTGTGATCGTGTGAGATGGCGAAACATGACCGCCCACGTTTATCAGCATTGCACATGATGATGATAATTATAGCAGTGTTCGTGACATGCAACTGAATCACATTTCGGGGAAGCATGCCGTCTGCTTATTCTTTTTGGCAATATACAGCGTGTCTAGTGTGTCTCTGTAGTGGATAGTATTGATCTTCACTTACAAAAGTTAGTTGCATATCTTTTACAAGACATCACTGTCAACCTCAGTAATTTTTGGCTGTTCACATTCAGTAGTTTCCCATTGCCATGTGAACGACCGTGCCAATGTTCTAAAGCCTGCGCAAGGCGGTGGATCTCTTTAAAGTCTGCCGACAAAAGCCGTCTATGTAAAAATAAAATGTGGTTAGCATAACCTTATCACAAGGCACCTGTAACTTGAATATTTTGTGTTCATATAATCTGGGGTTTTCATTGCATGATTGCTCACTTACAGCAAGGCTCACCATGCTGGCTCCACGATTCATCACCTGCCACTTGTGCAATAGAAATGCGTCACCTTTCGATCCGTAACGCAGCAAGTGGTTCAGACTCAACCCCAAGCGTTCTTCCCAGTGGTTGTTGGTCACAGTCCATTGGGCCCAAGCTGAACACACACTTTATAAAGCTTAAACAACAATTCCACACCGATGCAGACGTTTTGACCTAGCAACAAGTGGTTGCATGAGCAACAAAACTGTTCTGTTTACTCGGATGGAATCTGCCGGCTCCCCAAGCAGCGGGATGCGTGACTGAATGCATACGGCTCTTGCACCTGGGGGACCGCGATCCCTTATAATAATAAAACGATCCCTTATATTATGTCAGGTAAGATTGAGTGTTTATGGATTTCTGTTCATTTGGAGCTCTGCCTAGATTAAATAGATAATAAATATATTACAACAAAGAGACACATGTGAAGGAAAGCAATATAGAATAGAAGTGCGAAAAGGCATGGTAAATAAATGCACCTTATAATAGCGTGGAAGCGATCAAGAGGAAAATGATTGGACAGTGTTGAGCGGTTGGGGGAAAGAACACTGGAACAAGATTAATGATGATATAATAAAAAAGAAAACAAACTGTGCTTGCGGCAAAAAGAATCTGGCAATCTCGTAAAGCTGGGAAGAAAAAGATAAATCTCCTATCATCCTGTCATTCTCTCTTGACAAATTTCACTTAGCATGAAGAAATAATAATCTAGCTCTATTCTCGATTTGTATCCCATGTGCAGACAAACATAGAATGTTTACGTGATTTCGGTTATTGTTAAAGTCAGATGAATGTCCTGTACAGTACGTCGCAATCAATCCCAATTGTTTTGGACTGTTCGTAATTTTTCTAGGTAATTTTACGTTCAGAAGATTGCCATTGTTTCGGTTATTGAATTTGCTAGAATTCTGGCACACATTGCTACGTGGCTATTTTCTAATTCAAGCGAATAATGCAGTGAGGCCAGATCAATTGTTATCGATATCTTTGCTAACATAATACAATCAAACAGCAGGCTGCTTGTTATTGAGCGTGCAACTGTCAGTGACTTGCATTTCGGGCCAAACAGACATGTCTTTTGATTCCATGGCGGTCCGACACAAAAGTCAATATTTCAAAGGCATTTTATATTAAGAAATAGCGATGTTTTTTTTTTAATGCTCCCAGTACGTACTCCGTCATGAAGTGTGTTCATCGACTCTTTCAAGTGATTATAGGACTATCTTAATTTCACTTGCAATTATCCATTAGTGCTCCAATCTCCTTTCTTTCAACTTACAGTAGAAAATATTCGGCTGAGTGAACGGGCTTCATGGTACCGGCGAAGGTGGTAGTGCGTTTAGTTTAGTTTAGTTTAGTTTAGTTTAGTTTAGTTTAGTTTAGTCGACGGATCAACATCACAGCACACGAGTATAACCCATAAGTGCACTCAGCTCAGCGCAATGAACTCCGTAGCACCGGCGAGGATCCTGAAATACTTTGGGTAGATTTTTAACTCGAAATTTTGCCCGGGCAGCACCATTAGGCTACTCTTTTTCGATTCCCAAATGCCAAGGAATTTTTTACGTGCGCAACAATACACACAGACGTCCGATCTCACTACCCAGAGACAAGGAGAAATAGTGTTACTAGAAGTGCACGTGAAAAAAATCCCGGTCCTTACAGGGGTCTGCACCAGAACCTCCAGCAACTCGAGGCGGATACCATACCTCGAGACCACTCAGCCCCCATGGTAGTTTGTGAATACCATAATCCGCTACAGACTATGCAATTACATATTCCTATGTAGTCAGATTGTCTAATCAGAAATTTAGCCCAGATAGCAGCTTGTTCGCCAGATATTTACAATTGTAACTAACAACAGTTTATCGTTGCAACTGTTCATTCACCAGACCCTTTACTATTTCACATAACAATTTGCCCATTCACCAGATCTTTACTATTTCAAACTATTCAAGCAGAACAGCCTTTTCACGAAATCCTGACCACTTTCAACGAACAATTTAGTAAGGGCAGCGTCTCATTCAATAGATCTTTACAATTTCCAGCTAACTATTGAACCAGATCAGGGCCTGGTCAGGAACTCTCTATAATTACCAACTCTGAGAGTATCTTAACGTGCCACACGTGAACGTGGGGTTACATATTTTCACCCATGTCCAAAAAAAGACTTGGCATATATTCCACTACCCACAGATCGTACATCGAGAAAGAAGAGGAACCAGGGTGAGATAATACGAGATGGCAATTTGGCTACTTCTCTTGTAAAAACAGAATCGTCCTTAATTCCATAACATGATTCATACCTGGTTCTTTGTTTTCCATTCTAATTTAGAAAAAAAAGTGTGACCTCTATCAACCGGCTGTCGTTGCCTAGGTTATATTTGTGTTCGGTTGTCTTTGCGGCTTCTTGATAAATTTTGCGTCGATGAGTTGTACCTGTGTGTAGCAGATTTACTGCTCGTGTCGTCAGCTAGCAGTTTAGCCACTGCAGTTATATTAACGTTGCTTTCTTGCTGTTTTCCCATCTGCCAGTGAAGGCTCATTGCAAGTCGTATTTCTGAAGTGGTCCTAAGAAAGACTTGACCTTAGAAGGGCTCATCCGTTGGGTTCGTTGCTTTGCTTCTTGTCTTGCCATATTTTCCCTTGTATCTCCCTTTTCTATATCTAGTACGTCTTTGAACAGCTTCACCCGCTGCACATCCGTTGTTGCGTCATTTAGCTTTTCTTCTCCCGCTTCCCGTTGATTGGTGGCCTTTTGCGTGTCATGGATAATTGCTGTAATTTTCTGGTGTACAGCTGCTTCGGCTTGCACTTATTTTGTTGTTGTTGTTGTTGTTGTTGTTGTTGATTTATCCATTTCGTTATTTACATGTTTTCTTTCTGATTGCATTACTTTCAGTATTTCTTCTAGTTCTAGTCCATCGCGTGCTACAACTTCTATTGCACTGGACTGATTTTTGCGTGTCGGTTAGCTTTCCCTATAACCAGTGTCCCTTGCCATCAGGCGAACCCATCCTGACTTCAGAGGTGCTTGTAATGTGCGTCCCCAGGTCAAGGACGAGAAGTCAACATTTCAGTACAACTGACTGGTATAGTGGTTGAACTCTCTACCTCGACATCAGTACACCGGATGCTCGTCTAATGCTGTTCTTCTTTTACCCGCGGCAGTGGCTTACTGGAACAGCTAGTCTCTTCCTCAGTCGTCTTGGCACCCGCGGCGTCGATGGTGGCTTCTTCACTTCTCTTCTTGCTTGCAGTCTTCAACATTGCGCTTTTCTCCCCTCGAGTCTTTGTTCGGACCATTCTACTGCCCTGTATATCCCCTGCATTATCTGGTAACGAGTTGTCGACCAGGCTTCCGCAGATGCGAATGTCTTAAATTCGGGGCAGTTAAGTATGCGCACTGTCAGCTGACCATTGTAAATAGTTAATAAGCAAAGGACCCTTTTTCACGCCAGTCCACGTACTGAGTATGTTATGATTGTTCATAATTTATAGACCAATCGGCACTAGATGGGTGATATCACTGCCTTTTCTCCCAGAACTTTCCTGATACCTATTTTGGGCTGGGTCGAGCGGAAAACCGAGATCAACAACAAATGAGGTGGATTAGAAGACATGACCACGGGGTGGCAGGCAAGCTTGCTACCACCATTACTATTGTGAATAAGACACTAGTTTTATTTTCGAATCCGGGCAAGACTTGACACGAATATTCGATTTGAAATATCGTATGTCCTTTTGCAGGATGTTGCACTTAACCACAATCTTTATTGGCTGATCCTGCTTTATTAGGCAATTGCACGTTCAGTAGATTACCATTGGGTTCTGAACAAGAAGTCAATATTTAATTTAAGCCCAACTGACTAGTGCGTGAAATTAACCCACTACTCAACCGTCAAAAGAGGAAGTTGAAGTGGGAGCGCGTTAAACCCAAATGCCACGCCGACCTCTAATTTGATAAGTTTCAAAGATAAAGTCGATGGATCATTACGTGTTATCTTTGGGAAGCATGCGGATAAATCATTACGTGTTATCCCTGGGAAGCATGCCTATAGATCATTACTTGTTATCCCTGGGAAGCATGCCGATAGATCATTACGTGTTATCCCTGTGAAGCATGCCGATAGATCATTACGTGTTGTCTTTGGGAAGCATTCCGATAGATCATTACGTGTTGTCTTTGGGAAGCATTCCGATAGATCATTACGTGTTGTCTTTGGGAAGCATTCCGATAGATCATTACGTGCTGTCTTTGGGAAGCATTCCGACAGACCATTACGTATTATCTTTGGGAAGCATTCCGATAGATCATTACGTGTTATCTTTGGCAAGCGTGCTAATAGATCATTATGTGTTATCTTTGGCAAGCGTGCCAATAGATCATTATGTGTTATCTTTGGCAAGCGTGCCGATAGATCATTATGTGTTATCTTTGGCAAGCGTGCCAATAGATCATTATGTGTTATCTTTGGCAAGCGTGCCGATAGATCATTATGTGTTATCTTTGGCAATCGTGCCAATAGATCATTATGTGTTATCTTTTTAAGCATAACTAAGCCTTCCCAAGAGAAAATGGCAACATCCAGTGCTTATTAATCATCGCGAGCTCTGTGGCGAAGGTGTTACGGACGCAATTCATAATCTCGCCTACCTCGTTCGAAACACAGCTGCGGGAGATTTGGCAGCAGACTACCTTGCATTTGTTTTCATACAATGGTATAAGTGCCAATTTGAGTGCCGGTCGTTCAGAACGCAATAGCAGACTACTGAACGTTAACTTGCCAAGAAATCAGAAATAGCCCACAAATGCCAGGGTTGACTGCGACGTCCTGTAAAAGATATGCGACTAACTCTTAACTAATCTGTACAGTAGTCAGGTGTGATAACTGTCCGTAAGATTATTGCACGCTAGAGTACAGAAATGGAACACCCGATCCTTACTGGAAGGCTGCTCTGGACGAATTGAAATTCAGATTTATAGATGGGCAAGGGTGCTCGGGAAATTAGATTAAGTGCTGACAGGTCCCCACGGTCGGTCTCCTTGGCGAAGAAGTTAAGGACTCTGTTCGTAATCCCGTATACCCATGTACGAAACACAGCAGCGCGAGATTCGGCAGCGGGTCGCGTCGTAGTGGTTTCTTACGGAAAGATATGTGAGCCGGTCGTTCAGAAAGCAATTTCAAACTACTGAACGTAAAACTTGCCAAAACGTCAACAGCAGCTAAATAATGCTGGTTTTGACTGCAATTTCCTGTAAATAGAATATGAAAAATAAAGTCGCCACGGAATTGCGGATGGTAAAATTGGTTCTTTCCTGTGTTGTAAATGATAAGGTCACGATGCCTCAGTTGTAGTGAATAATAGAAACTGGACACTCTAGTAAAGTAAATGATAGACATGCGACACACTACTATAGTTAATGCTAGACATGGGACACACCAGTATAGTGAATGATAGACATGGGACACTCCACTATGGTGAATGATAGACATGGGACACTCCAGTCAAGTGAATGATAGACATGGGACACTCCAGTCAAGTGAATGATAGACATGGGACACTCCAGTCAAGTGAATGATAGACATGAGACACTCCTGTATAGTGAATGATAGACATGGGACACTCCAGTATAGTGAATGATAGACATGGGACACTCCAGTAAAGTGAATGATAGACATGGAGAACTCCAGTATAGTGAATGATAGACACGTGGCACTCTAGTATTGTGAATGATAGACTTAGGACACTCTAGTATAGTGAATGATAGACATGTGACACTCTAGTATAGTGAATGATAGACATGGGACAATCTAGTATTGCGAATGATAGACATGGGACACTCCAGTATAGTGAATGATAGACATGTGACACTCTAGTATAGTGAATGATAGACATGGGACACTCCAGTACAGTGAATGATAGACATGGGACACTCCAGTATAGAGAATGATAGACATGGGACACTCTAGTATAGTGAATGATAAACATGGGACACTCCAGTACAGTGAATGATAGACATGGGACACTCTAGTATTGTGAATGATAGACATGGGACTCTCCAGTATAGTGAATGATAGACATGGGACACTCCAGTAGTGTGAATGATAGACACGGGACACTCTAGTATAGTGAATGCTAGACATGGGACACTCCATAAAGTGAATGATAGACATGCGACACTCTAGTATTGTGAATGATAGACATGGGACACTCCAATATAGTGAATTATAGACATGGGACACTCTAGTATAGTGAATGGCAGACACGGGACACTCTAGTATAGTGAATGATAGACATGGGACACTCCAATATAGTGAATTATAGACATGGGACACTCTAGTATAGTGAATGGCAGACACGGGACACTCTAGTATAGTGAATGATAGACATGGGACACTCCAGTATAGTGAATTATAGACATGGGACACTCTAGTATAGTGAATGATAGACATGGGACACTCCAGTACAGTGAATGATAGACATGGGACACTCCAGTATAATGAATGATAGACATGGGACACTCTAGTATAGTGAATGATAAACATGAGACACTCCAGTACAGTGAATGATAGACATGGGACACTCTAGTATTGTGAATGATAGACATGGGACTCTCCAGTATAGTTAATGATAGACATGGGACATTCCAGTAGTGTGAATGATAGACACGGGACACTCTAGTATAGTGAATGATAAACATGGGACACGCCAGTACAGTGAATGATAGACATGGGACAGTCTAGTATAGTGAATGATAGACATGGGACACTCCATAAAGTGAATGATAGACATGCGACACTCTAGTATTGTGAATGATAGACATGGGACACTCCAATATAGTGAATTATAGACATGGGACACTCTAGTATAGTGAATGGCAGACACGGGACACTCTAGTATAGTGAATGATAGACATGGGACACTCCAGTATAGTGAATTATAGACATGGGACACTCTAGTATAGTGAATGGTAGACATGGGACACTCTAATATAGTGAATGGCAGACATGGGACACTCCAGTATAGTGAATGATAGACATGGGACACTCTAGTATAATGAATGATAGACATGGGACACTCCAGTATAGTGAATGATAGACATGGGACACTCCAGTATAGTGAATGATAGACATGGGACACTCTAGTATAGTGAATGATGGACATGGGACACTCCAGTATAGTGAATGATAGACATAGGACACTCCAGTATAGTGAATGATAGACATAGGACACTCCAGTATAGTGAATGATAGACATAGGACACTCTAGTATAGTGAATGATAGACATAGGACACTCTAGTATAGTGAATGATAGACATGGGATGCCCCAGTATAGAGAATGATAGACACGTGATGCCCCAGTACAGAGAATGATAGACATGGGATGCCCCAGTATAGAGAATGATAGACATGTGATGCCCCAGTACAGAGAATGATAGACATGGGATGCCCCAGTATAGAGAATTATAGACATGTGATACCCCATTATAGAGAATAATAGACACGGGATGCCCCAGGATAGTGAATGATAGACATAGAATGCCCCAGTATAGAGAATGATTGACATGGGATGCCCCAGTATAATGAGAAATTGCCAGAAACAAAATGGACTGAGAACAGTAATTTGTGATGGCTGAAATGATATTATACGAATAACATAAACATAACAACTATACCAATGTATGTGAAATAAAATATACAACCAGTTTATACAGACTATGAAGATACGTGTGGGATATGTGAAAATGTAGATGCAATGTTGAAAAAAAAATAAATTTAAATGCCTAATGAAATGGTGAACGAAAATGAGAAACGTAATAAAAATAAGCACTAATCTTTGCGCAGTAAAGAAGTAAAATGATGGAATATAAAATAATTCTAATAATAAATTAAAAGTGTCATATACGACGGCATCAAAGTGTACTTTTAAAAATATACGACAAAAGTAACCAAAGTAACTGATTACACAAAGATAACGTAGCTAGACAAAAAAAAAAAAAAAAAGAATAAGGTATACCTATACAATGAAACGCCGTTCTCCCTGGCGCAGGTGTTAAGGACGTAGTTCGTAATCCCGTATACCCTCGTACGATACACAGCTGTGCGAGATTCGGCAGCGGATCGCGTAGCGTTGGTTACTTACGGGGGTATGTGAGCCGGTGGTTCAGAAACTAATGGCAAACTACTGAATGTAAAATTGCCAAAAATGCTGGTGTTGACTGCAATGTCCTGTAAAAGGATGTGCGGGAAAAAAAACAACAACAATGAAACAAATGAACACGTATCAGTTAGGTGCTGAAGATCCAACTGAAGATATAAATCATGTTGTGAAAGGATGCTGGCCTCGTCGCCATGGAATGTTTACAGACATGAAATGTCCTGAGTGCTGTAATGCCTTTCTTGATCAACTCAACTCGACACAATGTTGATCAATACGGTAACAAAATTCGTTATTAGAAATGTAAAATTAGAGTTATAATCAGTAATATTTTTCATAGACGTGTTTAATGACAACTGTAAGTCAGAGATAGCAATTTGACATCCGTATGACTGGAAACACGCTTAGATGTAAGACTCATTATGTTAGCGCCGAAGAAACAGATGCCGCTGAAACACCTTCAGACAGGAAACCGGAAAAACCCACCAAGAATACCATCAGAAAACACAGTTAGAAAATCTAATAGCTTGCACTAGAAAAGTATTCTCTCAATGTGGTTATAGCAAGAGAAGCAAGACAAATGCGGGTATTGCCTTATTGTATGTTTCAGATCTACAAGGAAATAACTTAAGCAGTTCAGTGAGTTAAAATCCGATCAGTGAACGTACGAAGACACTTCATTAATAACTTAAATTTTGCATATACTCTTATTTATTTGAAAATTAACAAGACCATCAGGAACCAATAGATGCAACTTAACAAAAATGTTAGTTTGCCACCATAGGAATAACAATAAAATACAGTCTATCCCAGTGTTTCGCAACGTGGGGCCCACGCCCCACAGGGGGGCAATTTGACTCTTAAGGGGGCAATTCGAAAATGGAAGAAATCGGCTGAATATAACAAAACGGGGAGACTTGAGACTGAAGTTAACTAAATTGGAACCTGACATAAGATCTCTTTGCAGCAAGCATCAAGCGCAAGGATCTCACTAAATTTAAATAATAAATAATTACTAATAATTAAAATAATATAGAAAAATCTTTCATTAAAATTATTTTGTACTTGAATTTCAGTTCTCCATTATATGTTTTGAAAATTTACTTACTGTGTTTGCTCAATAATTACCTAGTGATTTCTTCCTAAAACCTATCATTCAAGTTTCTTTAGTGAACATTTCAATTTTTGAATATTAAACATAATGTATATGTTGAAGGGGGGGGGGGCGTGGGGCGGGGGAGGGGGGCAATATGAATTTTAGAAAGGCTTAAGTGGGGCATGGCACAAAAAAGGTTGGGAAACACTGGACTCTATCCTGAATAAACCAGAGTCTTCTATGGCGTCTAAAAAAAACTACCATGAACTAGAGTTTCAAGGTGTTAACGTAATATCAGGAAACTGTTGAACAAGTTTACAGTTTGCCATTACACCAATCAGGCAACCCATTCTAGAAGCGATAAGTGTAAGAACAATTCTTGCTAGTGGAACACAAAAGTAAGTTTCAATTGGAGATCAATAGAAAGAAAACATTCACGTAAGAGCAATATCTCTCAAGAGAAAGACAGGCTTTCCAAGAGCCCAAAAATAACATGGAAACACATTCATTAAGCGAAGAAAATCGCTGTAAATCTATATGTGAAACGCGAAATCCAATGGCAAACTTGATTCCAATTCAACCGTTGTAGACATGCTAACCATTTTCGAATTGTATTTCCTATGAAGCAAACTGGGTCTGTGCTCAACAGTCCAAGTTTTATCGATCAGGTCACCCCGAGTTTGATAAAGTTCAGTTACCGTCTATTTTCTCATGTGAGGGTTTTAAACTGACCCAACTTGACATGGGTAGCAGGTTCTAGGGTGTAATTGTGGCTGGTGTGATTTTGACCACAATGTAAGTCCGGTTCCGGTGAGTCTATTATTAAAATATAGGGCTAGCAACACGCACAAAATACGGCTCAAGGCTGCCAATGTCAAGCTTGGATATAATCCAGATCTTATTTAGGCAACATCAACACTAGGGAGATGAGATGCTTGAGAAGAGTTGCCAGCTTAACTATCCGAGACCGAGTCAGAAATGATGTTATCAAACAAACAGTGGGATCAGCATATGCACCACAAATATTGAAAGATAGATGATCAAATGGTTCGGCCATATCATTAGAATGCAGCACCATCAACTACCAGCACTGGCGCTACATAAAAGAAGATCTGATACGAGAGCAAGAGGACGCCCGAGAAGAAAATGGATTGACTACATCAAAGACAGTGTACAATAACACGTAATGACAATATCCTGTGCCATCTATATGGTGCTAAAACGTCAACTATTCTTCACCACGGCATCCATTTACAAGCATTCGACGATAATTCTATGGAACGAAACATAGAAAGTGGGGAACTCATGTATGCAGATTACAATTCGTTGTCTGGTTTCGACGCGCCATCTAACAATGTTTCCTCTTCCTGTGACGACAACGAAGACCTCCCAATGTGAAAAAAATGTCTTTTTGGAGCTATAAAATGTAGATAATGCGACGAAAATAACAAGATGTGGACATGCTTTCTCCTCTTTCATTCACGCTGTGCAGAATAAACACGAAATTAATGTTGCTTAGATTGTGAGCCCTGGCGATATTTCTGCATTATCCGGAAAAGTGCACTGCTGTGGTTTTTTCCCTTCCTGTTATTGAGTTTCCCCTCTGATATTTGCCCTCTCTGACATTACGTTTCTTTCTGCTATAATGAGTAAAAGACAGCACAAATCTGGTTATCTTTGATTGGGAAATGTCTCTGTTTAGATTTCTGTCAAGATAATGGATGCTGGCTATTATGTCCAAGCTTGTGTTTTTTCTGTGTCGCTGAATGCCGTATTAGATTCTGTCTTTTCGTAAGAAATTTTGCGAGGTTTTTTTTTTTGGTTAAAGATTTGGGCTTTTGGAAACATAATGACACAGTGGCTTGTCAGGCGATTACAGTGGCTAGTTGACCGAACACAGTGGCTCGTTGCGATCACTTGCCAATACAGTCGTTAGTATTCGAGTTTGCAAATATTGTCGCTGGTGTTCTTACTTGTAAATAACGAGGTTGGTACCCTCGCTTACCACTACAGTGGTTGTTATTTTTTTTTGTTTTTGTTTCGCTTACCAGTTCAAGGATTAATTCCTCGCTTACCATAACAGTAATTGATAACCTTTCTTACCAGTGACTGATACCCTCGCTTACCATAAAAGTAATTGATAACCTTTCTTACCAGTGACTGATACCCTCGCTTACCATAACAGTATGATAACCTTTCTTACCAGTGACTGATACCCTCGCTTACCATAACAGTAATTGATAACCTTTCTTACCAGTGACTGATACCCTTGCTTACCTATACAGTGACCGATACCCTAACTTACCAGAACAGTGATTGACGCCCTCACTTACCAACACAGTGGTTGGTGCCCTCTCTTTTCAATATAGTGATTGATTTTCTAATTTTTCAATTTCATTAAAGTGGTTGGTTTCTCGCTTACCTAAACACAAAGGTTGATTTTGTCTCTAATCACTACAACGATTGCTTTTCTCGCATACCAATATAGTTGTTGGTTTCTTCGCTTAATTATATAGTCGTTGGAGCTTCGATTACCAAAACAGTGGTTGTTGTTCTCACCTGTCTTGACAGTGATTCGGGTTCAGTTCCCGATCGATGCAGTATGTTTTTCTACCAATTCGAACCGAATCCAAAGCCATTTTGAGTTCCGAATAACTTTCAGACTTTGTCTGGAAATGGTCTTAGAAGCAAAAGCATGTGGAAAGAAACCGGTCTTTCTCTTCACTATTGCCCTTATCTAGCACATGTCAAGATCTCTCAGTCCTACGCGGTATCGAACATAACCTCATTCCTGGGGAATAAAAACGTTTGCTCTGAGAATGTTTGTCATATAGCAATGTCTGTGATGGAGAGGTATGTGTTTTCTTTTCCACGCCACACTGGAAATTTTCCGGCATTGACGTCTGATGTTTATCTTCTGGATGAGGATGTCTTTCCCAGGTTCTGTCTGTATGTTCTTGCCGGACTTTGTTCTACCCGAGTTCTTACAGGAACTTTCACTCAGAGGATAGAGATGATTTGACATTAGATGTAACCAACACGTAAACAAATTACCTCCCAGAGCCAATGAGTTGCATCTACCCATGTTTTATCATATCTCTCTAATTTGGCTTGGTGGCTGAACACTGTCGCTGTGTGGCACATGGGCTATAAATGAACTTGGTAATCAGATGGGAGCCAAGGGATTTGGACCATCCGGAAGGATATGTGGTTTCCCTCTTTTACATGTACTGTCCATCTCTCGATACTGCGTACCATCGATAGAAATTTAAGCTAGCTTTATTTGTTTTTAGACTTTCGTCTAAGATATGCAATGACGTAAACTACGAGGGGGAATTCAAGTGAAAAGCTGCACTGTGATGTCACGTGTTAATACTCTACCTTTTAATAAACTAGGGGAGGGATATTTAATAGTATTCGGTGGAACTCACTTCTTCTCGAGAATGATAACTCTATTCAGGGTTTAAGCGTAAATCGTGAATCTGGGACATTCTCTGGTCCGAGATCATAAATTATAATTATGTTGAATAGCTCTGGGAAGAGTAAACATCTAGACGTGGTGTAGTAAACATCTCCCTTTTATGGCTGTATTTGTGCGCTTCAACAGCGTTCTACAATACCAATATTCATGGGACCAAGGTGGTGAATTCAGTTGAAAGGGGTCTACCTTTTTGGGTTTGCGGAAAGCAAGACTATTATTATTTCAAAATGGGGAATGATCCGGTCACAAGACACCTTAGTCTTCTTTGAACTTCTAGGTTATGAATCAGACCTTTGATCAAGCCACCATCAACATAAAGTCATCTTGGCCAACATACATCTGTATAACGGTGTAGTATACAACATTATTTAACTAGCCATTTGATAAACACTGTAACTAACATTATGACTGTAGGATATGGCTACCTCAATATCCAGCAATCACCTGTTTCATGAACAAGATCTCAGTTGGAGACATTCATATGATTACAGTAACTGAACGTTATGGACTGAGAAAGACACTCAAGAATGATTGGTTTATTTATCCTGTGCTAAGTGGACATGCTCAATTGCACATCCTATATTGATTATTCTTTCAATCGACATTTTTGTATGTAACACGGTGAGACAGAACTTTGTGGTATCAAGTACCTCACCCATTCATAGTGAATCGAGGAATCATTGATCCTACAGTCTCATGGTCAAGAAGATTGAATAGATATTTTGAAGTCTACCAGAAGTCATAGTGGTCCAGCACTTTCAGTGTGCAGGTTTCCAAATGTCCATATCCCAGATCCATCAAGTCAGTAGAGTACTGCCTAGAGCAGCACCCAGGAGGAGGAACTCAGTCACTACCAGGCGAAGGTGTAACCGACTCCGGACTTGTAGACAGTGACCGGGCTTATTAGATGATGAACCCACACACCTTTCGGCCTGACCATTTACCTGAACTAATTTCCTTCGGGCATAATTCTTTACTGTAATGTTCGTCATTTCTGTTTGTCTAGTTCTTGTTGGCAGTTGAATATTATACATTAAATCTGTGTGGAGTATTCTCACATCCTAAGTGTATCGAATCCCGATTTCAAGGGGAGTATATAAATCACTGTGGAGGAGATAGCTGTCCAGGAAACTTTGGGATCAGCAGAATAATAATTTCTTCCCTTGCCAGATAGATCCAAAGATTACTACGCGTGACATTAAGGAGGCCAACCCGACCCATATTGTCACACTGGCCCAGAGCAGACACCAACAAGAGTGATTCTCCAATCCTTTCATAAATTTGCTACGTTGAACTTGTTGTAGCGGCATATTATCATGTGTTACCCTGCTTTTTAATTTTCCCACATGCATCTTTTGCTGCTTTTCTCGCTCTGTTTTGCGCAGTATTCTCTTATATAAGACATTGTTGATATGTCCATAAATGTCATTCGTCTTTTCCTTATGATTTTCTTGTGTGATCTTGTAACATTTGCAGCTCTCAATACATCACCGCATGTTTTCTTTTCTGCCCAAGATATTCTCAATATTTTTCTCACAAATTGCATCTTTGCTGCCTCCAGTTTCTTCATGATTTCATTACTCATTGACTAGCATTGCGCCCATACAGTAGAGCAAGCGAAAGAAAACTTTTTAGTTAGTTGGTATTTGTGCCTGTAAGATTTATAGTTCTCATAACAATGCACATTCTCGTAAGATAACTTTTGGGTATGGCAAGGACGGTTTTACAAAGTCAATTACTCGAATAACCTTAAAGTGCTGTCTCCAGATTTCAGGTTGATTGAGATGGATCGCCAACACATTGTCTGTCTGTCTTTGTATATATCTGCCTGTCTTTCTGTTTCTGTCTCCCCCCCTCTCTCTCTCTCTCCCTCTCTCTCTCCTTCTCCCCCTCTCCTCTCCCCCTCTTCTCTCTCTCTCTCTCTCTCTCTCTCTCTCTCTCTCTCTCTCTCTCTCTCTCTGATTAACACTCTGACAAACTGTCTTTCTATTTGTTGCTCCCATTGGGTCTATGGAATATTGATACGGCAGCAATATCGTCCAGGTGGCCAGCTTTATTCCCTATTGTGTCTTGAACACGCCTCATTGCTGTCACACGCTCTACTGTTTCGCATCAGAAGCCTTTGAACTGTATTGATTCTTCACCGTGTTTACTGGTTGAGCCTTAACATACTAAGTCATTCCCTTGTTGGCTTGCTCTGTGTCACTCATTTACTTAAGCCACCCAACCAAGACGGAGGGCATGGTTCAATCACCCAGTGCCTTTTCCTGTCCAGAAACCCTTACGAAATGTCTCTCTTTCCAAGCCTCTGCCGTTGTCATAAGTAAATTATCTATCACATCTTGAATCCGTTTACCTTATGGTCTTTCTTGTCGCTGCCTACCTTATATACTGCCCTCAATAATTACCATTGTATTTAGAGTTTCATGTCTTTTGACATCTCCAAAATATTTCGTTTTTCAAATTTTGCGTGTTTTAACGATCCACTATTTGTCCAATTCAATATTGAGTTGTTGATAGACATATCTGTTTGTTCTCTTTCCAGTTAAATGAATGCATAATACACTTCTGTAACATTTGTATCCAAAAGCGGATATGTACGTTTCAGTTGATTTGCTTAATATCCAGTTCCAAACCCATCTGCTGCCAGAGGAATGATGCATGCTCTGAGTATTCAGGATAGGACATTCACTGAGAACACCTGCGACTAGTATAACTAGAAAGGCCTTTGTCTGGAATCCACAAGGTACAAGGAATAGATGAAGACCTACCTCTGGATCCGAGTTTACACAGATGAGTCAGCACAAAATGCTGTTAGAAATCGAGGGGCGGGCGTTACATAACATACCCTAATAATGCTAGGGACACGGTCGGATTATCACCAGAAATTACTGCGGTAACTATGACGCAGAAATCCATGCAATCAAGACAGAAAACGAGAAATTACTGAATACCTATCATGGTACAAGGTCTGTGGTGCGACTGACATATATAAACTAAGCATTTGAGGCTCTCCTATTTGGGAAATTGCCAGTACTACAGACACTACTATCAGATATAACCAGCCAGTGTAAGTCATCATACAGTGAATATTATCTCACTGTAGAGTACCCGGAAACAAGAGAGCTGATTAGCTAGCTAATCAAGAAGCAACAGAAGAACAACCCGCATATTAAATTGTGGTATTTCTTTGTTCATGGAGACGATCATAATCTATCTTCTTACAATTTAATTCTAACCCTAGTTGTTCGCTGTGTACAATAACCGCACCTACTCAATGTTGCAGATCCTCTGTTCATTGTCTGTAATCAATACTGTATCAATCTAATGTTGTTGATGTTATGTTCCCCAATGATTATTCCTCTCATAACGTCTAAATTTCTAAAAGTTTTTTCACATATAGAGAAAAAGATCTGGAGACATTACACATCCATATCGCACACATATCTTAATAGGTTGATAATGGTCTACTTCATTATCAATCTGTATGGTAGCTTGTTGGTTCCAAAATATGTTTTTTTACAAGTCGAAAGCCTTTCCCATCAATTTGTAGGTCTGCAAGCATCTTCATCATGTTGATATTTATGACTTCATTGAAGGCCTTTCTGTAGTCAATAAAGCAAAGATGTAGACCTCCTGACTACATGTCGTTAACTCTCAGAATACCGTGGTGCCTCTTTACGGGGCCTACACATCTTGTCCAAATATACCAAACTCCACTTAAATATTCTCCAGTGTGTGAGACTTACGTCCGGAGTAAGTGAACTATATTTCCGCTTAATCCTCAGCTGGAGTCGCAGTAGCGTTATAGCCATACACCGCCGACCGGCCCGATGGACGTGGGTTCGACCCGTAGTGTTGTAGATGGAAATTGTTATAATTGATATAAGATCCTAGTTCGACTCAGTCTACAAATTATACCATGACATGTAAAGGGAAGTAAAGGCGACCGGCGTGGCACTGACCACATCATCCACCAAGTACCAATCGGTCTATACAAAAATGAGTAGCATCGTATGCCCACTCCGCTCAAGGCGTGTAAAAGCGATCTCTAATTGTTACCTTTACTAATCCTCCGTGCACTCAGGCCTACAGATTGTGATGATTCTAACACATCACAAACCCACTGCAGGTCCTGCTACTGGGACTTAAATAAATATGGCTCCTTTCACTCCAGTATTTCTACAGGTCACTTCTGAAGTAATCTGTGTGTTGATATGTGGCGGAATTTCCAGGTGTAACTCTATCTGAGCTTGAAAAAACTGTATTTTTTGAACGTATAATTTAATACAGCAATAATTTTTGTGACAGGTATCGTAAGTTTCTGTTTTTCTTCGTCCATTACGATCTTCATCTGACCAGTGGTTGGACACTTGAAGCCACTGCAAGATATTGCTATGTATCACGGGCACTCATCCACATTAATAATCCGTTGGCATAACCATGTGTATGCTTGTCTGCCGGGCTGGTGATCGTGTGTTCGAATCTCTGTTGAGGCAGGTGTTTACAATTGAATCTGGACTCCCAGGCTGACCCAGCCTAAAATGGCTACCTGGAAAATGTCCAGGGAAGTAAAGACGGTCAGCGTGAATTTGTCACGTCATCCCCGGGGTGTTAATTAGGCGAGCACTATATACCCAATATCCCCCATGCGTGAAATGGGACACTGTATTTGTTTATACGTAGTAGAAAAGAGCCCATATCAATTAACAATAAAAAAAAACAACAACGCCGTTTTCGGAATTCGAACCCATGTGCACAGGGCCGGCAAGCTAACCTGTTAGCGTCTACGCCTCTGTGGCTTCCTTACTTTTACAGTGTGTAAATATGTCTTGCCGGTCTCCCTGGTCTATGAGTTACAGACTTTCTCCGTAATCCCCTATACTCTAGTGAGTAACGTGACGTGCGCGAGAATTGGTAGCGGTTCTCTCCGCGTTGGTAACTTATGGGGTATGTGAACCTGCTTTACAATCACACAAGTACCTCCAATATGTGACTGAATTGTTCATATTTTATCGTACCAAATGCTTGTCGCGAACCTCTGTGACTTGAGGATATCTAGGTGGTCAAGTACACACACTGGTTCAATTCGCTCTCACAAAATGTCGGATGACATACACAGAAATGACAAAACTCCACGTCGGCGATCACACATTTATTCCTCTCGCACAATACCATTTTGTGCAGAGATGTCCTTATACACCTCCGGGCCTAGCATCCACCACTCTTATGGCGAGTGTATAGTGGATTATCCAGTTTCCCAACCTGGACAGACTGTGGAATCCATTCTCCTATCATACAGGAACAGACAAGCCAAAGAGGTGTTACTATCCTGTCTACTCCAGCAGCATGATCGCCTCATCCAGTCGAGCACTCTATAGCATACAAAGATTCCCGCTCTACTTCTAAGTCTACATCGTTGACCTGTCTACTCTTCTGTCCGTCGACAGCGACCGTCACACCTGCCTGTTTTCACGTCAAGTCTTGTTTTACTTCTCGTCCGTTCGATTTTAACTCTAGGGTACTCCATACACGTGCTACTACTCTAGTGCACTAGACTGATTTGTGCGCGTGGATTAGCTTTCCAAATTACCAGTGTCCCAGGCCATCTGACGAACCCACTCTGACTTTAGAGGTACTTGTAATGTACATTGCCAAGTCAAGGACGAGAAGTCTGCTTATTAGTCCAACCGACCGGTGTAAGGATTGAACCCCTTACATTGGCATCAGCACACCGGATGTTTAAGAACGCGCGTTCTTATCCACAGGGCCGTGCTGACCTACTATATGTGTTGTTGAATATGTGTCCCAGTAACGTACAACATGATGTGGTATCATGTTTTTGTTAAATATATTACCTCCCCCATTATCTACTCCAGTTAGATTAATTATAGTGGTGTTTTTTGGGGCCCTGTTTGTTATCGGTTTGTTGGCCTCTTGATAATATTATGTTAAGCCTATCATTATATAACATATATTATAATTCTATTTGTGTTCTTTGCTTAGCTGTCTATTCTTGACATTATACATGATCATTTAAAGTTTTCTCATATCGACTTGGTATCGAATAAAGGGATGATTATTGTCGAGCTGACACTGCAAATAAGTGAATACACTACATAATTGAGACAATCGACAAAATGAAAAGCATACAGTGATACAAGCGAACGTTTCGAATAGTCTTTATAAATTAATATAAAACACAAGAACTAAAAATAAATTGAAGGACTCATTTACGTGCTCTAATGAGTATTGGGTATGTGGTGCCAGAGCCATATCTTGACTACACCAATCGGCACTGGTTGGGTGATGTGCTCAGCATCACTTGCCAAGACATTTCCTGGTATCCATTTACGGTTGTGACGATCTGGGAAAACACAAGCATACTTTACCAGAAAAATTAAATATTACAATCACAGTTAAGTAATCTATGTATCGGAACGAAATAGCAACAGTAAAACCGGGCGAGACGAAAACGAACTTTACTGCCGTTAACGCTTTATAAGCTATAATTCTGTTCAAAATCTTCGTGTTTTCTTTCTATTCACGAATTCAGTTTCTTTGTTTACAATCCTATTTGTTTCAAGGGATTTTCCTCAGGATTCTCCATTTACATCTGCAGCTTTCATGCGGATTCCCTCTGTTATTTACAGCCACAGCTCAAGAAGCTTCTGTACTCCAGCTATCCCGCCAAATAACACCTCTTCTTATTCACGACAATCTTTTGTCTCCGGCTTTCTGTTCTTGAACCTGCCAAGTTTAATGCTTCCTCTATCCTAGCCTCAGACTACAAAAGCGACGCCCCCCCCCCCCCCTCCCTTATCAGAGAACCTCGTAACCATTACTATCTTTCGACATTAATCGCCTTCAAATTAATATCCTATTTGTGGCTGAATCGGTCACGTGATTAATAATCTGAGCCAGGGATTGGCCCTAATACACCTTCTCTTCTGAGGTTGAACGGGTTAGGGGTAATGGTATAATTGAAATGGAAATGGAACATGAAGAAATGGATAGTTTAATATCAGGATGATCTGGCTAAGTTTTGTGAAAATAAAGCACGCGCATCCGGCAGGTTAGCACAGACCTGCCGGAGACAGTGACAATAAATATTGGAACATTTTTGTTTAACGAAAAATGGCGGTCTAGTAGATTACCAGCTTTATTTCTTGGGCTGTCAGTCTGTACCATGAATCGGTCCCGCCCACAATTGAAAAGTTGACAAACGGTTTATATCCGAACAAAAAAAATCCGCGCTTTGTTTTACAGGAGATATTGTTTTATATCATAATGTGCCGTTCAAAGAGTCGATGTGGTGGAAAGGATGAGAGCACGCTAGCTCTTAAACTTCCAGTGCGCTGATGTCAGGGTACGGGGTTCATCCCCTACATCAGTCAATTATACTTAAATGCTGACTTCTCCTTCAGAAGCAATGGCAAACTACTGAGCGTAAAATTTTCTGGAAAATCAACTTGGGTTTTTCGCTACGTCCCGCAAACGATATGCAACATTCATTATCATCATCATGTTATGATACTTAAGCGTGGGTTACCATGGAACTTGCCAGTATAAAACTCACCATGAAATGGCTAGAAGGTTTAGATAATGGGCAAGTTTACTATCACATACGACCATTTCTATTCCATCCACTGGCACCTTGCCGTCTTGACAGACGATAGTTTGTGCTTTGGAAAGGCATAATAACTTTTAACTATGGCGATAGCGAATGTGACTGATAAGGCCAATTTCCACTGTAAATGTCCGTTCACAGTGGGTGCATGTGAACACGTGGTCATTTCCACCATCATACACCATCTTACGTCTCACACGCTTGGCGTGTGACTTATCTGCATTAATTTTCTCCTTTGTCTTTATTCCATTTCTGATGTTTGCCCTGCATGCATCACGTTCAGTGGCGACTTGCTCCCAATGTGCATTATCAATGCCTGTATCAATCATGTCCCGCTTACACACATCTTTGTATCGTAGTAGAGGCCGAACATGAGATCTCTTACCCATCTGTAATTCACCAAAAAAAGATGCCCTTTGGTATTTTACCATCATCCATCCTCCTAACGTGTCCTATCCATCTAAGACTACGAAGACTGAGCATGGAATAAACTGTCACACAACCTGATCTTTCCAATACTTCAGTATTTGTGATTTTGTCTTGCCACTTAATACCAAGAATTCTTCGTAGACACCGCACATGAAAGCTGTTTAAACGTTTCTCTTGATGTGAGTAAGTTGTTCAGGTTTCACTGCCATACAGAAGAGTACTAAGGACACAGGCTTGAAAAACATGGACTTTTGTTTTGGCAGTAAGCTTCCTGTTCTCCCAGACTCTTTTTCTTAACCTGTTCATTGTTGTTGCTGCCTTACCAATCCGGATGTTGATTTCCTGATCTAGGGATAATTTGCTATTTACCACTAATCCTAGATATGTAAAATGGTCTACCATCTCTAGTTCGGCGTCGTCAATAAAGATTGATGGTACCCCATGTGCACCTTGTGACATAATCTGTGTCTTCTTTTTGCTAATTGTTAAACCAAATTCAGAACAAGCATTGGAGAATACAGATAGTAGACATTGCAATTCTTCCTCAGAGTGGGTCGTAACTGCAGCATCATCTGCAAAAAGCAACTCTCTGATCAGTACCCTCCTAATTTTGGTCTTGGCCTTCAATCTCTGAGCATTGTAGAGGCCGCCATCTGAGCGTGAGTGAATGTATATACCACCATCCTGATCACGAAAGGCATATTTCAGTAGAAGTGAAAAGTATATTCCAAAGAGGGTGGGAGCTAGTACACAACCTTGCTTAACTCCACTCTTGATTTCAAACTCTTCAGAAGTTGCACCATCAAACTTGATTATACCCTTCATGCCTGTGTGGAACGATTCCACAATGGACAGAAGAGTTGGTGGCAGCCAATCTTCTTTAGTGCCTTGAACAGACCCTCACGACTGACCAAATCAAATGCCTTTGTGAGGTCGATGAAGGCAATAAACAGTGGTTGATTCTGTTCACGGCATTTTTCTTGCATTTGTCGCAATGAGAATATCATATCAATGGTAGACCGGTTCTGTCGAAAGCCACACTGTGATTCGGGGTAGACTTGATCTCCTAGGACTTGAAGTCTGCGCAGAACAATTCTGGCAAATACTTTTCCAACAATACACAGAAGTGAGATACCCCTATAGTTGTTGCAGTCAGCTCCGATCGCCCTTGTTCTTGTACAGTGTTATGATGCTTGAATCTTTGAAATTCCTGTGGGACTTGTCCTTCTCGCCAGCATAGATCTATTAGCTGGTGGATCTGTAGAGTGAGTGTGTCTTGCCCACTCCTGATAACCTCTATTGGAATCCCATCCTTACCTGGAGCCTTGCTAGATGCAAGTTCATTTATAGCACACTTAACTTCTGTTATGGTGGAGAAGTGTGTCCAGGTGGTCAAGAGTTGGTAGAGCCTCTATGGCGTTGAGGGCATCATCCGCTAGTTTGGTCTCACTTGAGTAAAGCTCCAAATAGTGCTCTACCATCTGTCCATCTGCTGTTTCTTATCAGTGATGATTTCTCCAGTCAAGGTTTTCAATGGTGCACTTCTTTTGATCACTGGACCACAGGCTTTCTTTATTCCTTCATACATGCTTCTTATGTTTCCCTTATCACTTGCGATTTGAATGGAGTCACATAACTTGATCCAATAATCATTTGCACACTGCCTGGCAGCCTTTTGAACATCCTTCCTAGCTTGCCTTAGCTCACTCAGAGTGTTACGCGTTGGTCTTTCCTTGTTTCTTAAGAGAGCTATCTTCTTCTTATCAATCAAGGGCTGCAGAGTCTCGCTGTTTGCCGCAATACCAGTCCTGTCCTCTTATGATCCACAGTGCCGCTAAACCCCTACGGCAGTTTTATAAAGAGTTTCCTTAAGTTGACCCCACTTTTCATTTACTGTAAAATCTTCTGGTGTATCAGTGAAAGCGTCTTCCAGTTGCTGTCTAAACTGAAAGCACTTTTCTGGGTCGTGAGTGTTAATAATATTAATCCTGGGGCTAGATTTGTGTCAAGCTGTGTAGATTCTCTTTGGTCTCAGTCTAACCCTTGCAACAACCAAAGAATGATCCGTATCACAGTCAGCACTGTGGTAACTTCGAGTCAATGATATATGGTTCAGATGTTGTCTCCGTAGTGATGATGAAGTCCAGCTGGTGCCAATGGCCGGATCTTGGATGTTTCCATGTGACCTTATGCATCTCTTTTGTTTTAAAAAAGGAGTTTGTAATACATAGGTCATTACTGGTGCAATGCTCCAGCAGCCTTTGTCCATTTTCATTCATGCGACCGATGTTGTATTTTACAAGGCACACTGGCCATGAACTCGAGTCCTTGCCCACACGAGCATTGAAATCACCGAGCATATAAATGTAGTCAAATTTTGGAACTGCCTTGATCACGGAGTCTAACTCCTTATAGAATGAATCCTTCACATCATCAGAGGAATCACGTGTCGGTGCATATGCAGTAATAATTGTGGCAAAACCTACAAGAGGTTGCCAAGAACAGGGATAATAGTCTTTCATTTCCTCCTGCTGGAATTTCAATCATTCCCAGTAGCGAATTCTTCACTGCAAAGCCTACACCGTGTTGCCTTTTTTCTGCCTGCCCTCTACCCTTCCAAAAAAAGGTGTAATTGTTTTCCCTGAGTGACCCTTCCTCAGCGAGGCGAGTCTCCTGCAGGCCAGCAATATCAATGTTAAGACGATTGAGTTCGGCATCAATCACAGCCGTTTTGCTCACATTTTCAAGATTGGTCAAGTCAATGGAAAATCCTGGACACATGGTTCTCACGTTCCAGGTTGCAAGCCGTAGCTTGAGGTTTCTATTTTTATTTTTATTTGTACCTGGTGCATTGGTTTTACAGCCTGCTATTCAGATTTTGTCCTAGCCCCAAGCACCCATTGAAGCAGACAGGCTGTGGCGGATCAGCACCCAATTTTGCCGGGGGCTGCCCAGCTTGATGCGGGCGGTAGTTGATCAGTGACACCTGTAGGTGTCTTCCACCGTCAGAGGCAACGCGTGGCGCCCCATGTCTACGCCAATTGACAGGGACTTACAACCCGTAACAGTTGCCTCTCGCTTTGATTCCGAGACCAGTTAAGACCAGGGATGGAGTTTTTGCCTCTCCATAGCACAAAGCCTGGGCTAAAATATAGAGATCATGTGTTGCCCATGCAGCATGATCCCTCTCTCGGCCTGCCTAGTTCACTCCAGAGGAAAGGTAACACCCCTACATCTGGAACAAGACAAGCTGCAGAAGCTGCCGGATCAGCAAAGCAATGCTCTAACTAGAGAATACAAGAATATAAGAGAATACAAGTTTGCAGGGCACGCGCCTACCTCAGAGTTAACGCAAACATACAACATCCACTGCATAGTGAAATTAGGAAGGTGAAGGGCAGCAGGTTAAAAAGAGGACGGTCGTGGATGGGTCAAGCCGAAGACATTCTTCAACAGGTGTGCTCACTTGAGGACTTAGAATCTGGCGAGGAGTGGGTGCAAGTGCCAACAGACTTCTGCACATCCTTTTCAGTTTGCATCCAACTAGATAGGAAATGCAGACAAGAAAATCCGGCTGCTGTGGAGGCTGAAGTACAAGCGTTGATCTTCGAGAATTCGCTAGACAGTGACGCGGTCATCTACACAGATGGGTCGGTCGTCCGACATGTGAGAAGCTCATGGGCCTTTACAGCTCGGGCCGGAGGGAGAATTGTGAAGGAGGACTCTGGTGCTTTCACTGAAACCACAAGTAGCCTGACCATGGAAGTCATGGCATTAAGTAAAGCAATAACATGGCTCGAGACACAGTCATTCACTAGGGCTTGTTTCCTTAGCGACTCAATGAACATGATCAAGAGGATAGAGGAGGGGTCGATCCGAAGAGAATGGTTGCTGCCTCTGGAGCGGTCTCGGCTGGCAAAGATTAGTTTCATCTTTGTGCCAGGGCATGCGGGAGTACAAGGAAATTAGCGGGCTGACAAGTGACAAGCTCGCAGGTGAGGCTACTGTGGAGGGCGGACGCGCCATGGACCAGGCTGACATTCTGAATGCTCTACGAGAAGTAAGACTTTTGCGAGAACCAAGTGATGACTGTGAATCTACAACAATGGCCAGACTGCTAGAGCAGCAAATTAAAAGTGGTGTGGCCAAACAAGAACACTACGCAGGAAGCCAAAGAAGATTGATAAACCAACACAGAACTGGCGTCGTTAGCCGCTACACGCTGCGGGATTTGCTGAGGAGGGGATCCGAACACTTATGGACTGAATGGTTCGATGTGCAATGAGGATGATCTGTCGACTAACTAACTAACTAACTAATGCTCTAACTGTCCGCCTGTCGGAGCTTCGATCCTAGACCAGCCGCCAACCAAGGCTTAGGACCTGGTCTGCCCTGCCATGATATTTTGTCTTTAACTTGCATTTCCTCGCACCGGGGTAAGGCTGGTACCCTCCCAATTGCGCTCTTCCGCTCGAAGCCGTTGGCATAATTTGGGGTGTCGGGTTTGGTAAGCGCCGCACAACGTTCGGCGCTAACAGAAAGCAAGTAGTACCGTCTACTGTTATACGGTAGCTCAGTCATATCTGACTAAGACCTGACACACTCGACGACCATTTCTAAATCCTTAAAATGTGTTAGTACCAGCCTAATCTATTATCAGCAGCACATGAAAATATAGAACCCGCATAGAATTTCTACCGCTCTCCATGGTGAAGGTGTTACGGACGCGATTCATAATCCCGTATACCCGGGGTCGAAACACAGCGGTGCTGTTTTTTTTCGAAAAAGGTATAGGTACCAGTCGTTCAGTAAGCAATGGCAAACTACTGAACGTAAAACTTGCCCGATAATCACGAACAGCCAAAATGCTGGGGTTGACTGCTACGTCCTGTGAAGGACATGCAACTAATAATAATAGAATTTATACGCTGTTATATTTATAGCATTGTAAGTTTCATTGAAGGTATCGCAGTCCACATTCTTTGGGCAGGTCATCAGAATTGACAAGCTGGAGTATGTCGTCACAATGGGAAAGTATTGTGGTATTTCTAAAGTGTGTTTTAAACACGTCTGACATGGGACGCCGATTGTCCTATACAAAAATGCGATAAGCTACATATTAGAAATATTCCTTGATTTAATTAAAATTGTCCATTACTTACTTTACATGAGCAAGAAACGTTTAAAACTCACTTTAGAAATAGAACGACAATTGGCAGACCAAGAGAGAAGATGCTCGGCAGTTTGACAGCATGACATGCAGGAAGATCGATATCAGAAATGACTGGCAGCACAAGAGACAGAAGGCTTTGGACAGACATGATTACCAGTGCCACTCGGCAAGCACTGTAAGAACAGGAAGAAGAGGAAGAAGGTGTCAGAGAAATTGTATAAACCAAGAATAGGTCAAACAAACCATATAGTTCTTGTTCCAATAGATTATTTTGGATTATTTACACACACAGGAGAAGTTGGATTGATTCGTTGGCAGTAAGTGATTTTCAGAAAGCAATGGCAAACTGTTGAAAGTTAATTGCCTAATAAATTACAAACAGCCAATAAATCTTGAGTTGATTGCAACGTCCTGTAAAAGGACAATAAACTTTAAACTTTAAACAAGTGAACAGAAACATCAGTCGTAAGTACACCTTGTTACTTTCCTTATTCTGCACGTTATCCCCCACTGGGGCTTAGGCATTCACCCCACGCCATGTCGTCCTATCGTTTGCTGTCTACTGCAGCTTTTTCCATGTCCTCTAAATAATATTCACCAATGTCTGCAATTTCCTTCTCTGTATGTTTTCAGATCTCGGGCTATCTCGTTGACCTTATGAGTTCCAGGCAAGAGAGTGTCAAGTTATATTGTCCTCAGGTTGTCTCAGTGTGTGTCATATACAGCGCCTTGTCCTCACCTCTTGATTCACCACAGAGGTATGTCTAGTTCTCTCCGTGAGCTCTACATTGGTGATCCTGTTGCACCATTGTAGCCCCACTATTCTGAGCAGGCGTCAGTTAGTAGCTTAAGGGTAATTCTCATAGTCGTTTTCCATGTTTCTCTCTCATGCAGTGCAGGGGCGCTAGCGAAGTAATGTCACGAGTACGGTCTAATGAGGGTGTGGTGTCTGGGCTCGTCGCTTGTCAAAGTTAGGGAACGACTGGCCACATATTACTCCATGTTCTCATATCTACAAAATCATGGCCGAATGGATAAGTACGCTTGTTCTTAAACATCCGTTGTGTTGATGCCGAGGTAAGCGTTTCAACCCCTACACCGGACAGCTGAACTAAAATGTTGACCTGTCGTCCTTGACTTGGGGACGTTAATTATAAGTACCTCTGAAGTCGGAGGGGGTTCACCTGATGGCGAGGGACACTGTTAATAGAGAAATCTAACCCACTCGCAAAATTCAGCCCACCACTACTATAAATAGTGTGTATGGACTATGCTTGAATTCAAAGCGCAAAAAAAATATGTATGTATATATCTACAAAATGTGGGGTAGCTATCACGTCAAGACCTATAGGTTAAACTGCATCGGGACACAGTTCTAAATTAAGACAAACGATGTTTATTATTACTATTAAAGATGAGTATGTTTTGTTACATTGCAGGTGGTAGAAAAAGATGGGCATTATTTCACCCTGAACAACACCCGACTGCAAGTGTGTCAGTGGCTGGAGACACGGGGGCAGTGCCGCACGGTGCGCATCGAGACTGTGCCCTTGAAATCTGTACCCGAGGGAATCAAACAGATGATGGTCGTACCGTCGCCTTCTGCTGTACCAGTTCCACTACCAGGTCAGTTTAAACTATGATAGAAACATATAGTTGTAATTGTTTTTATTCTTCTGCTTCTCGAAGTACTGTCCAATTGACTTTCTGCCAGTCATGTCTTCCTCGCGTTGCCTCGAGAAACCAGGTCTCTGCCGCGAAGAGGGGTTGCTTATCTTGTCTACTTGTTTCCAAGAAGCCGATATGGCGGCGAAGAGCTTACGAAAGCAATTAGTAATCCCGCACACTGTGTCCGAAATACAGCTGCGCGCGATTTGGAAGCCAACCCTCTGGTGTAGCTTTTGTTTTAAATTTTATAAGTACCGGTCGTTCACAAATAAATGGCAAACTACAGAACGTAAACTTACCAAGCAATCACAGACAGCCAAATTAATGCTAAGGGTTGGCCGTGACGTCCTGTAAAGGATATGCAGCTAACTTATTTGTTGTCTAGAACTCACATGCATGTAGCATGCCGCTCTATGTCATCATCGTTGGCTAGAACTGTCATCTGCTCTGTCTTGAGTATTTGTGATGCACTCAGAGAATTGTCTCTCTGTGTCCGTCTATTGATGTTGTCCACTCTCATGTAATGTTATCTTCTGCTTGCCTGCTTCCTGAAATAATCTTACGAGGACTTCATTAATCAATGTGCTTTCTTCTGCTTCTCGAAGCACTTTCACATTTTACTTTCTCTCAGTCCAGTGTCCTCTTCGCATTTTCCACGAAAGATAAGTGATTAGAAGGGACGAATGTAAGATGGGCCTACGTGCCCAATTTGTAACGCTTTTAAAATAAAGTTCAATTCAATTCAATTAAATTCCCTGCGATACCAAATCTCTGCTACGATGAGGTGTTGCTCATCTTGTCTGATCGTCGTCCACCTCTCACATGCATACATCATTACCTCATTCGTCATCACCAGTATCACGAAGAGTTACCTACGCATTTTCTGTGCCCTGTCAATTCATGACGCACTTAATACAAACTTCTGCATGTCCATCTCTTAATTCTGTCTGCTGACATGTAAACTTGTCTTCCTCTTACACTCTTCCTCTCAATATCCTTTAAAAGAAGCTATGTCTGTTTATTCTGACCGATGTACCTTAATTTTCAAACATCTAATACAATGATGCCTTCTTCAATTCTTGGACAGTTTAACACTGTAAATACTGTTGTTTAAATGTGGTTGACAGCCTTTTAACTTGGTGAGCCTCGTTTATCCATCCATCCATCCATCATGTGCCATGCCGATAAGCGTAGGCGGTCATGTTCTGCCATCTCACTCGATCACCAGAGTCGTGGATCAGCTCTGTGGTTCTGTCTCGACCATGCCGCGTGGCCAAGCCATCCAGCTATTTATTTCTTGGTCTTCCCCTTGGTCTCTTCCCTTCAATCTTGCCAGTCGTCACCAAGTTCTCCAAGTCATTTCTTCTCATAACATGCCCAAAATTTGTTTGACTGTCTGCGTCTGACTCAAATCAGTTTACGATCTTCATTTGTTTCTTGAAGGACTTGTTCATTGGTTTATCACGATATTATAATAAACTAGACCGGCTCCGTGGCTATGGCGTTACGGACGCAGTTCGTAATTCCGATTACCCGCGTTCGAAACACAGCTGCAGACGATTTGGCAGCAAAGCGTCTTACGTTGATTTTTTACGAAATGGTATGGGTGCCGGTCGTTCAGAAAGCGATAGCAAATTACTGGATGTAAACTTGCCAAGAGATCACAGAAGCCAAAAATACTGGTGTTGACTGCGACGTAATGTAAAGGATATGCAACTAACATGTTTAATAATAAACCAGGGAGACACGGTAACGCTGTGATTAGTCTTGCATGAACCCATGTGTTCGAATCTCCAACAACGCGATTTTTAGTTGACCTCTGCTCCCATGACGACCCAGCCTCAAATGGCTGGATATAATGAAATAAAAGCTTCAGCTTGATAATGACCACATCCCACACCGAATGACGATTGGCATATACATTGGCATATGGGATTAACACCATTTAAAAAATACGCCTCAAGGCAATTAAAAGAGTCAATAACTTACTTTAAGTGCGCTAGACATTTTTACAACACACTTTAGAGAGACAAGGATACTTTTTCCGTCTTCATCCGTCTCCTAAGCCGGCTTCCTGGCCTAGAGGTTAGCAACTTTTCTCCATAATCTCGCATACTCTCGTAAGTAACATGACGTCGGTGAGAATCAGCAGTGGTTCGAATCGCGTCGGTAACTTACGGGGTATGTGAGCCGGCTGCTCAGAAAGCAATGGCAAACTACTGAGCGTAATCTTGCCAAGAAATCAACACTCAGCTGAAAGATCTGATGTTGACAGCGACGTCCTGTAAAGGATATGCAAACATTTTATACCCGCCTCCTAAGCGATCGCCGGTCTCTCTGGCCGAGGGGTTACACGACTTTCTCCGTAAACCCGTTTATCCACGCAGGGTCTAGCAGCGCGCGAGAATTGGAAGCGGTTCTATCCGCGCTGGTGACTTGCGGGATACTGAGCCGGCCGCTCAGAAAGCAATGACAAACTACTGAGCGTAATCTTGCCATGAAATCAACAATCAGCTGAAAGATGCTGATGTTGACAGCGATGTCCTGTAAAGGATACGCAAAACATTTTTTTTTCCTAAGCGATCGGAGGTATTTTACCATATTATTTTAATGTTCGCATAATTACATACGACGAGCCGCGGTAGTATATTAGTTACTGCCATTGCTTGCTAAGGCAAGGGCGCAAAAACGTTTATTGATAAACTGCTGTGAACACTTTGCGTTTGATGTATTGAGTGCATAGATTGCCTGGTGTCTAGAAATTTCTATTCGGCAACAATCCCATTGGCAACTATTTAAAAGTGCAAGCGATCAAAGGAATATTTATGTGTAATGCTGCAAGTTGATAACCGAACATTTGAGGAAACCCCATGCAGTCGACAAGTTATAAATTCAACTTTAGCCACCCCTCAATATATGCTAAACTGCAGCCATAAAGTTATGAAAGCAAAGGTGTTTCGAATGCTGTATTTGACGAACAATAAAAGATTACTCACACGCCTAGACCTCAACTATTAAAGTTTTTCAAATCTGTGTTAGGAAGACGAAATAAACTTCATAGTGAATCTGCGATTACCGCGAGGATAACTAAACACTCAAAATTCGAACATTGTCAGTGATGGTGTGTGCTATGCATTTCAGACAAAATATGATTCTTACTGTCACATTCGGTAGCACTAGCGATCAAATGGCCTGTGCCCTGAATACAGGGTAGTGGATGTTTCCCATACACGAGTGTATGCTAACACTCGAATTCTTTTTTCGAACGCAATGGAAAACTACTAACTTTAGAGAAACAAGAAATCTTCACAATAAATGAAAAGAATAGAAAAGAGAAATATTTAATGCTAAAATCAAAGGCGCTATCTCGTAACGCCAAGATCACAAAATACAAAACACCGATTAGACTAATTGTGCTGTATGGCTCTGGAACCTGGAGTACAACTAAAGGAGAAGAAGCCTTGTTACAAACCTTAGAGAACAAAGTCTTAAGACGCATCTTTGGGCCCATTAGGGATATACAAAGTGGAGAGTGGGAAAGAAGAAGCAACAAAGACATTTATGATCTGTTTAAGTCCCCGCTAATCACTGATACCATGAAAGCAATGGCTGGGGCATATAGAAAGAATGGAAGATAATAGGGAAACAAAACATTGCTTACACTCAGGAAATAAATGACCGTAGACCCCGAGGTAGACCAGAAGACGGTGGAGAGATAATATACATACAGACCTACAACCACTTGGAATCAGCGACAAGCAAGAGAAAGTCAACCAGAGAGACGAATGGAGACGGCTTATATCTGCAGCAAAGAACCTCAATGGCTCGGAATGCTGAAGAAGAAGAATATTTAATGGCAACATAAATATTGCATTCCAAACAGAAATCAATCAGATCGTTACTTGAAAGAAAAACGTAGCTGTACATACGGAAACAGAATATTAGTACCGATAGGAGTGGGTGGTAAAACTACACAAGTGAGTGCTAATATAAATGCATCTTATATATACATAACGCACATCTACGCGCACATGCACTGACGTGGGTGATCACGTCTAACCCCATCATTCTGTCTCGTGTTCTGTCAATCATTTATGAAAGCAAATGTTAGTTAGTTAGTTAGTTAGTTAGTTAGTTACTTAATTAGTTAGTTATCTCATTGCAATCGAACCATTCAGTCCATAGGTGCTCGGATCCCCTCCTCAGCAAATCCCGCAGAGTGTAGCGGCTAACGACACCAGTTCTGTATTGGTTAATCAATCTTCTTTGGCTTCCTGCGTAGTGTTTCTGTTTGGCCAAACCTCTTTTAATTTGCTGTTCTCGCAATCTGACCATGGTTGTAGACTTACAGTCATCACTTGGTTCTCGCAAAAGTTTTACTTCTCGTAGAGAATTCAGAATGTCAGCCTGGTCCATGGCGCGTCCGCCTTCCACAGTAGCCTTTCCTGCGAGCCTGTCAGCCCGCTCATTTCTTTTTACTCCCGCATGCCCTGGCACGAAGATGGATCTAATCTTTGCCAGCCGAGACCGCTCCAGAGACAGCAACCACTCTCTTCGGATCCACCCCATCTCTATCCTCTTGAGCTCATTGAGTCACTAAGGAAACATGCCCTAGTGAATGTCTGTGTCTCGAGTCATGTTATTGCTTTACTTAGTGCCATGACTTCCATAGTCAGGCTACTTGTGGTCTCAACAAAAGCACCAGAGTCCTCCTTCACAATTCTCCCTCCGGCCCGAGCCTGTAAAGGACCCATGAGCTTCTCACATGTCGGACGACCGACCCATCTGTGTAGATGACAGCATCACCGTCTAACGAATTCTCGAAAATCAACGCTTGTACTTCCGCCTCCACAGCAGCCGGATTTTCTTGAAATGGTATTTCTCATGCAAGCTCCTCCATACAATGATCTCTCCCAATTTGACCAGAATCTTCTATCTTGAACTCTGTCATTGTCCTCAAAATTTCCTCTACCTATAACATACCTAAAGAACGCGGAGTGTCTTCTTCTAATGCGGGTAACCATTATTGTGTGTGTGTGAGAGGGGGGGGGGGGGGGCGTGGTTAACATCTTTTAAAAGGGGTCTTCATTGCTTTTTCTAACAGTCCTCGGTGTTCTCGTAATTCTTCTATAAAGCTAAATCTCCGCAGCTGCCACACACACACACACACACACACACACACACACACACACACACACACACACACACACACACACACACACACACGCACGCACACATATATGGATTAATTCCCACACAAATGTGCACGTTGATATTGTCCCCACATAAAGATGTCGTGGCCGAGATTGAAATATCCGGTGGTTGGAGCTAATGAAGCGGAGACTGTTTTGGGACCTTGTTGAGGCTGCGCATAAAATAATACTCACGGTATCCAGCCACTAGATGTCTGCCGGGTTGGTGGATATTTGCCTTGTCACACATGAAGTAAAGTGTGCCGTAAACAATACTAAAGGATGAGCACGGTTGTGTTGTGTGTTAGCTCTCTTTGAACTCAAGCGTAGTCTGTACACGTGCTGTTACATCTAGTGCACTGACCTGATTTTTTTGCGTGTGAATTAGCTTTCCCTATTGCCAGTGTCCCTCACCATCAGGCTAACCCACTCCGATTTCAGAGGTAATTGTAATTTACGTCCCCAAGTAAAGGACGAGAAGTCAACATTTTAGTTCAGCTGACCGGTGTAGAGGTTGAACCGATTAGCACGTTAATTATAGTCTTGTCTGAAGCATGCCATTTGGAAAGGCTGCCAGAAGGGTTTGAGTAATACAACGACTTGCACCGTATCTTGTTATGTTACATTTGGTAGTGCCCAAGGAAGTGCGGCCTCAAATTTAAGTCTGATTGGAGCAAATCGGATCTTGAGATTATTACTTTAGATCAGCATAAGGTTCTATTTCTTCTGCTTCTTCGTTCGTTCGCTTGAAATATATCTGTATCTACAATGTTATCTATTGTATTAACTTTGTATGTCTTTTTCGGTTCACTCAGGGGTCCATAGAGTGCGTCCTCCTCTGTTGTTTCTCTAGGCCAGAAAGTTTGCTTAGGTATATCAATTTTTGGGAAATATTGGAGTATCTGACCTGCTGTTTGCGGCGCCAATCCACATATGCACATGGCTGATTCGTCGACCTAGAATTGTATACATATGTGGGTGTGTAATCAAGTATGGCCTCTTCTGAAGTGCAGAATAATGATTAGTTCTGGTATGGGATTCTCAATACATGTTTACTGGATGCCAGGAACTGAGGTGTTGAAATAGCGCTGGAGGATTTTATAAGTATCTAGTTTATGAGGAAAGTAAATTTAGAATACGGTTGAGTCAGTCAAGGGCAATAACATTTTCCTTACCACCCCAGTGATCCAGTTTCCATTCAGGGCAGTGATAATATTTTGTTCTCAGACTCGATTCTTCTGTAGTCCATCCAATCTCTTAAAGTGGATACCGTGTGATTGTCGTAATTTTCCGGCAATCGTCTGGTTATGAACGAAGGGAACTCGTCACCTTACTTCACACCAAGGCCTATAATATGTTAAAGCCTAACATTGTTCCACCTGCCGGCAGTATATGCCATCAGATTGACACTATCCATTTCTTTGTTGTTGTTTTTTTTTTCGTCATTTCTATGGGCATTAGGTTGGAATGCCTTGACCACGACAAATATAAAGCCCACGGTGGAAACATTACCATACTTGGCGAAATGCCACCGAGTGAACACGCGCCGTGTTGAATCATGACCTGTTTGCACCCTAATATGGATCTTCGCTTGTGTGAAATTCCATGACCAATATTGCATACGCGGCTGGTTTCGTAGCACAGAAACGGGAACAATATCTTTAAAACACAGTCCCATGGAGATGGTACTTTGTTATTGGGCCGGGATGACAGTTTTTTCCCACAGATGGTAGTCTTTTTGAGGGCCAGGAGATCTGCACGCCAGTGGAAGGGACTTCACAGTTTCAGATCTGTCTTCCAGAGGATTCAACAACAAACACGAACATCTCTTAGGCGAATGTGAAAAGAAAGAGGAAGAACATCACATTATTTTTCCAGATGTAAATGTATTCGGAAAACAAGATATATGGTGGAGAGAGAGTGGACAAAAAGATATGCCATAAACCCTTGGGACTGAATATTAATGCTAACGTAGGTGCTGCCGTCTGAGACCCGCATTATGCTAGCGGATGGCAATGTAATTAATATTATAACCTCCTTGCCGTGAACGAACTGACTGCATCATCATTCATACAGTTTAAAACAACAAACACATATCAAGTGTTTTCTGTTCTTTTTTAACTGTTTCTGTCTTCTTGGTCATTTCAAGCTCAATTTCTGCCAACAATTTGTAGTCTGACATTTACTCATCGGGAAAATGACAGTTGTCTTCATTAATGATGTGAGCTTCTGCTCCCAACTGACAACGACGGCCTCGTTTGACATTCACTGAATGACACTTATGCAAGATGAAATTGATTGCGAGAAGTGGGAAATGTAGTGCATCAAACACAAGACCTTTTGTGAATTGATTGTTCCGTAGAACGTAGGCTCGGAAATAATAAACACCAGTACACATGACATGGAATATAACAGTGCACATTCCATTGTTATTCAGATTACATTTTATTGAAAAATGAAACTGTAATAAGATACTCTTCTTCTTCTTCTTCTTCTTCTTCTTCTTCTTCTTCTTCTTCTTCTTCTTCTTCTTCTTCTTCTTCTTCTTCTTCTTCTTCTTCTTCTTCTTCTTCTTCTTCATCTTCTTCTTCTTCTTCTTCTTCTTCTTCTTCTTCTTCTTCTTCTTCTTCTTCTTCTTCTTCTTCTTCTTCTTCTTCTTCTTCTTCTTCTTCTTCTTCTTCTTCTTCTTCTTCTTCTTCTTCTTCTTCTTCTCTATCATCATCATCACCACCTTATTTTACTCCTCCTCCTTTTTCTTTCTACTCCTCCTCGTCTTTCTTCTTGTGCCTTACTTTGTCCAGTCATGTCCAATAGATAATAGTTATTCTGTGGTTGAAAAGGCGACATTCTGAGTCCAAATATAGTTCTTTGTCCAATCCTGTCCAATAGATAATAGTTATCCTGTGGTTGAAAAGGCGACATTCTGAGTCTAAATATTGTACTTTGTCCAGTCCTGTCCAATAGATAATACTTATCCTGTCGTTGAATAGGAAATATCCTGTGTCATTTTGTTGTATTTTCCGTTTCCTACAATAGTTAGATAACTGGCTTTGTGTCTTAGGGGATATTAAAACTGCGTTTCACAATTCCCCGACACATCGCCACAGTTACGAATTCAGCTGCAGACTATTTAAAAGCATATTGTTTGCGTTTATATCCACGGTATGAGGCGTCGGCAGTTCAGAAAGCATGGCAAACTACTGAACTAAATGTCGCTGGCAAATCACAAACAGCCAACACATGCTGGGGTTGATTGTAACGTCCTGTAAAGACATGCAGCTAACTATAATTAGATAGGGAGAGGGCAGAGCTAGGGCTGTGACTAGCACACTGGCCTGTGGGCTCGGTGCTGGCGTGATCGAAACCCCATCGACACACTTTTCTTCAAAACATGACCAGGCTGATCACCCACAAATGCCGATTCTATTATTTAGTATGTGTCAAAGATAACATTTCACACTCTAAGACATGATCTAACATGGAATTACCGTTAACTTCCTGAAAACTGTCTCACTGTTGGTTGGAGTTTAACTGGTAATGTTTTCTACATGAATTGGCTGGCAAAACTTACATCTTATTCGACTCGTACTAAACAGTTAGTTGATACATTGTCAATGCCGCAAGCTTTCATACACAGGAGAGACTTTGTTCACAACTATGTGCTTTCGACCAAAGGAAACATTGATGAAGATGGTAACAACCAAACAGACCAAACACCGGTGAAGGGTTTTGGTTAAGTTCAGCGTGAAAATGATGACATTCAATGATTCCAACTGTGCACATTTCGCCTAGTTTAACGAAATAAATCTTTAAACAGCTCGCCAACGAAAATGGAAAATAAACAGCTAAGAATGAAACTGAATATAAATACGTATATTAAAGGTCAACAGCAAATTTACAAAAATTACATCTGATAATCGAACGGGGATAGAGAAAAGAAACAAACAGGGAAAAAAGACGCCAAATTGTAATTTCATATTAACAATACAGGTAATTACTGTTTGTATTTGAATAAATATTGAATAGGTGAGTTATGAGATGAATGCAATATAAAGAAACGAGAGAGAGAGAGAGAGAGAGAGAGAGAGAGAGAGAGAGAGAGAGAGAGAGAGAGAGAGAGAGAGAGAGAGAGAGAGAGAGAGAGAGAGAGAGAGAGAGAGAGAGAGAGAGAGAGAGAGAGAACGAACGAACGAAAATCTTTATTTTCAAAGGGTTTAGAATTGGGCACGCAGGCCCGTCTGACATTCTGCCCTTCTTCTCTATTTTCTCTCATACATCCTTTCATTCAACATCACTTATGACGCAAATTTTTGACAACAAAGGAACAGTAAGCATTAAAACGCATGAAAAATAATCTATAGCAAATGACTCACTGAGGCAATGTTTAACATGGGTATTATAAATACCTAAGGCTAGTTGTCGTTTGAGATAATTTACCATTATTTTTGTCTTTTTGTTTTTGTGTTTGTTTATGGGGGAATGTAGTCTGTACTGGGGTGGTGTTCAAATAGGTTGCGAATGTATGCATAATGATTGGTGGTGTCTTTGATTTCTTGTGGAAGATTGTTCCACAACTGAGCGGCAGAGTATGCTAAGCTTGTTTTATATAAGTCTATCCTAGGTTTAGGGACATGAAGTATATTTAGTCGTTCTCTATGTCTTGCGTTATATTTAAACAATGGCCAAAGGTAGCTTGGAGCATTCTGAAATAGGATTTTGTGAAGTAGTTCAGCCTTATTAAAAAGTAGGCGTCTATGGAGTGGCAGTAACCGAAGACGTTTATATAGGTTAGAATTGTCGGTAAGCTTTTCTCCATTAATTAAACGTACTGCCCTTTTCTGGAGTGAATAAAGGCGTCTTGTTATTGATTTGGAGCATCCATCCAAGATTGTGGAACAATAATCAATATGTGTTTGTATATGGGAAGTATAGAATATCTTTCTCTTGTTTTCGTCAAGGAAATTTTTAATTTTGGCAAGTTGGTATACTTTTTTGGCCATTTGTTTAACGAGAGCATGAACAAGGGAGTTAAAGGCTAGATTTTGATCTATGATAAGACCCAGTGCCTTGTGCTCAGTTACACTTCTATAGGCATGCTACCAATGTGCAGCTGTAGAGTTCTCTGCGAGTTTAGCGTGTGAAGTCTTTGCCTGGTTCCTATTAACATAGATTTTGTTTTAGAAATGTTAACTCCAGTTAACTACACTATTTATTCCCTGTTGCAAGGATAATTCTAGCACATTACGATCAATAGCGTTTGTATATACTGTGCAGTCGTCTGCAAATAGATCGCAGGACGACGACAGATATAAGGGAAGATCATTTATATAAATGGCAAATAACAGAGGGCTAAGAATAGACCCCTGAGGTACTCCAATATTAATAGTAATGGCCTGAGAAAAAGGTTTATTGTGTGATACTACTTGTTTTATGTCTAATAAAATGATTTTATTAATGTCACTATTTTCATTTTTCTAGTTTTTTAATTAGAATAGTATGATCTATCATATCGAATGCTTTTCTAAAGTCTATAAACACCGCTCCGCATAGAGTATTGTTGTTAATATTTTGATGCCAGTTTTCTATCATATTTGTAAGGGACGTATGACAAGAGTATTTTGGCCGAAATCTTGACTGACTATCAACTATTAGTTTGTGGCGAACTAAGTGCTCTAGTGATATTTTGTGGAGTGCTTTTCTAGCGGTTTGGATAGTGAGGATAATATGGATATTGGCCTATAATTACTCATGAGACGATCGTCTAGAGAACCAGCTTTTAAATGAGGATACACTTTAGCGATTTTAAAGGCTGATGGGATGAGACCTTTTGGTGAGAGATTGATTATATATAAAAGTTAGTTGTTTGCAGATCGCCGGTGCAGCATGGCGATGGATTCTTTTACTGATTCCATCTAGTCCTGATGAGTTATTTTTTTTTTTAGGTATGCTGGAGGGAATGTCTTCATATCATTTGTTCTAACAGAATGATGATAATAAAAATATGTCATGAGGCGCGTCTGGTATCGCAGCCTTCAGTTGGTTTATGTCAGATTGAAAGAATCTACTGAATTGATCACATGTAACCTGAGTTGATGGTAATGAGTGTGATGATTTGTGTTTGTTTGTCAAGGTATTAATTGCTTTCCATACACCTTTAGTATTGGTTTTATCAATTATTAATTTCTTAAAATAGTTTTTCTTTTCCTTTCGAATAACATATTGAACTTTATTTCTCAGACTACGGTACATAGTTATATCTCTATTTTTATGTGCCCTCTCCCAGTCTCTCATAAGTTCAACTACCTCCTGTGTTATCCACGGAGGCTTAGTGTGATGTTTAACACGAACTTCCTTAAATAGAACTTGCTTATCAAATATACATAGAAAGGTCTTCAGCCAGTGGTCCAGAGCATCGTCTGGGTCAGGAAGTTGGTAAACATAGTCCAGAGATGAGTTGAGCAAATCTTGTAAAAAGACATATCGATTGCAGTTTTTATAATTTCTATATTTTTATAATTATATGTTTGTGTTTTGGAGTTTTCGGTACCTCTGTTCGACCACTTGCAACATATTGTACATGTATATGTACAGTACATTCTGTGTTGTTGTCAGCACACGTAGTATAAATATAATCTAAATGTGTTGCAGATGCTTTCGTGATTCGAGTGGCTTGTTTGACTAACTGTTTATAAGTTATATGACTCCATTATGTTTTTCTATGTTTTGTTTGATTTGTTAGTGTCTATGTTGAAGTCACCTAGCAGTATTATTTCTCTCGCATTACTAAAGACTGCATCATAGTGGTGAATTCTTCATACCAGATATTTCTTGCACTGGGGTTTCGATAAAGATAGCCAACTACTAGGGATATGCGATTTTGAAGTTTAACCTCGAGCCATACAAACTCAATCTCACAGGTTTCAAAATCTAACCTGCGGTGGGCGTTAAGCGAATTAGAAATATAAACTGCAATACCCGTCTTTTGTTTCTGATAGGGATCTTTTCTAATGGTTTTGAAACCTCTTATAGCGATGTCATCATCTGAGATGTTACCATTTAAACGACATTTGTTAACGCTGAACATGTGAAAATTTTGATTAAGTATAAGTGATAGTTAGGGCAGCTTCCCTAATAGATGGCAGATGTTTAAATGCCCGATTCTGAGCTCATTATTACTGAGCCAGTGTTCGTACTTATTAGACATTTTAACAATGCGTAATCATATATGTTTTTTTTTAAAAACACAAAATGAATACACACTACGTCCCTTATAACAATATACACTCCAAAGTACAGAAAAACAGTAATATATCTGTCAATATATAAAAATAAAAAAAATACGTATAAAGATTAGTAAGGATGAGCAGTAAAGACCCCCTCACCCACAGTATAAACACAATAACAGTATTATAAAAGATATACAACTAAGTATCAATTTATGTGACGTCAATACAAGTCAATGTTTATAGTCACGTACATTCTAATACGTTACTAAATAAAACAATAACCAAATATGCACACACACGTTCTAGGAGGGCTATTTCTTGTACCGAGATCCGGTAGTTGCTTTGTGCTAAGTTGCTAGTAAATACCATGTTGTGTTGGTTGTTGGTACAGCGATATCATAAGTGCTTGACGAAGTGTAGCTGGGCTATAACGTGTGAGGTGCAACCATTCTGGGTTACAATGAAATGGGTACTGTTGATGTCTTATCGGTATGCAATGACCACCAACTACAGCCTCTGGTTGGTGGCTAACAGGACTTTGTAGTGACACGTCGTTATAGGAAACATATCTTCATAACTATTACCCTCCTGTGTGAAATACGACGTATTGTACGCACTTGGTGTGGTTGAAGTGTCCCGTCTGGCTTGGATTTCAGGTGCAGTGGTTATGAGTGGTCTGCGCACTTCTGGCCTATTGGTACTTGATGTGGCGGGAGTATGTCGTCTGGCTTCAGTTTCAGTTGGAATAGCTAAAAGTGTCCGACGCGATCCTGTATTGGATGTATGATGTGTCCGTTCTGGATATTTTATATGTTTGGCGAGCAAGCTGGTGCCCAATGTAGACAAATGTTATTGATCCTTATAAAGAGACTCTGTTTTGGTGCACCAGCCTGTGAAGTTAATTTCTCAGCCTGTGAAGTGAATGACGGTGTGTTGTTGATGAACTGTATCTTGTTTTGAGAACATAACTTCTACAAAATGTTGTTACTTATGTCAGCTAGATGGCACTGGAGTCCATAACTCGGTGATATGATGGAGGAGAAGAAAGTGGACGAGTTAGGAAAAGTTTGACGTAATCAGTTCAAGAGTGCCAGCAGTTTAGACCCTGCGATTTGTTGGTTGTTCATGGTGTCGTTAATACCAGTGTGTACGCTTGCCTTTCTAACGTTGTGATTTACATCCATCCTGCTGATCTTGTCTGTTGTCGTCAACACCAGCCCCAGGCAGTGCGACTATGGAAACAAAGTCTTTGTCTGAAATGACCAGCCGGTCGCTGTATAAACCTTTCATTAAAGAATCGCCTAGTGTAATGTGTGTACAGTCGGATTGTGCTGTCTGTACATGTTGGTTATCAGCACATCTCGATCATTGTTTCATCCATTTCCGTTTATCAGCAGTCTTTATGTCTCCATGTGGTTCTCCCAATGTATCTTGCAGGCATGCGTTGCCTGTTGGCAGCATGTTAAAGCACTGTACGTTTTTTGTAATTTTTCTTGAAGCACTTCGAACCTTTTGCTTATTTTATCTTCAGTGGGGTAGACTGCTTGTTGTTGTTTATCTTACTCTGCGCATTGAGGTGTTTGTTGTTGTTTATCTTCCTCTGCGCGTTGAGGTGTTTTCATAGTAGTTATCTGTCCTGGGTGGGACTGAGATTCCCCAAGATTTCCCAAGGATGAAGCAGTTGCTTGGGAATTACATTACTTGGGAATTAATTGCTTCTTTGGTTTTGTCGGCAGAGGACACATTCTGTAAGCTTTGAACTGTTTTTCTCAGCAGCAGATTTTCATCTCGCAATAGCGCGACTTCTGTCTTGAGAGCATTGTAATCACTGCTTATCTTGCCTGTTTGCTTCAATGTTAGTTGAAACAGTGACAATGAGAGCCTTTAGTGATTGTTCTAGTTCCTCAATGCACTGTTTACAGTCGCACGAATGTCCATTGATAGTTAACATGCTATTGTTATCTGACTCAGGTACGTCTTAAACAATTGTCCACGTTGGGTTCTATGTTGTTTTGGATGCGCTCCATTGGGTATTCAATGGAAAAGAGCACTGGTGGGTTGGCAGGCCTCGTCGTATGAATCAATTGAAGCACATTGTTAGCTGATGTGCTGTCTACAGCTGTGGTTGCGGGCTGTGTAGATTCGGTGAATGACTGTATCGAGTTTTCAAGCTCGACAAAGTCTAGTTTTAGCCAAGATTTAATGTTTTCAACATTTCCCTGTGTCGTCAACTTATTCTTCGAGTGACACAAATGTATCGTAATCACTGGCGTCGTAATCAGGTCCTTCGACATGGGCCCCGCGCTTATCTTGTCTGGGTTCAATTTGTTCAAGCGTTTAGTAGTTAAGAAAACAAGTTCGGAATGCCTCATAATGTAGTGTGTTGTTAAATGATATCGTAACACATTGGCCTGAGTTGGTGTGTTTGACGACTAGGCCAGCGGGATTCATACACCTGGATAGCTTGTTCTTGACTGTCTTCTCTTTGTTTAGTGTGTAAGTTTTATTGACAGCCGATCGTAAACCGGAATGAGTTCTTCCACCGGTCACCGCCAATAGAGAGCCCTCTCCTTCTGTTGACATTATTGCATCATTTTATGACCATCTATGCTTCAAGAATGCAGCAATCGCATTGTAACTCTAGACCGCCGTGGGCAATTTGAAGTCCCGTGTAATGGTTGGTTTGTTCTGTGGCGCCTCGTGCACTTGACTGGTCTAAATTTATTAGTGTTCAACTATCACTTGAAATGAATATTGTATATAACACACATTTTGCGATAGTCAACACTTACATTAATGTAAAAACTATTTAACCACATCCACAGAATCACAACGAGCACATTGATATAAAACACCATAATAGGTAAATTCAGCTGACATCAATAGTAATCCGAGAAGTAAGAGATGCGAAAAACACGCCCTCACTCTACAGAGAGAGAGAGAGAGAGAGAGAGAGAGAGAGAGAGAGAGAGAGAGAGAGAGAGAGAGAGAGAGAGAGAGAGAGAGAGAGAGAGAGAGAGAGAGAGAGAGATTTAGTATGTGTGGAAGGGGAAGGAAGCGAAGTTATATGCATTTGAAAATAAAGCAAGCAAATTACCCTGTTCTATGAAACTAGATGTAATAGGTAAATGGTGCTGGTTCCATATTGTCCTATACCAATCGGTCCTGGGCGGGTGATGTGGACAAGATAACGCCGCCCGACTTGATCTTACACTTCATGGAATGATTATGATAAACTCAAACTTCAATTAACCGTCGCCGTCCCCACTAGGTCTGTGACTGATAATCTAATAGACGGATAACTATTCCGATTCCGATTCCAATTCAAAAAAACAAAAATTCCAAATTCGACCTCGTCTAACCTGCTTCATCAGCTGTGGTTATTGTTGAGGTACGTGGTTTTTGCGGGTTTATTAGCCCTAATTCTTGTTTTGTGAGTTCTATCTGGACTGGTTATGTAGCGTTTGTGTCTGTGACGTCAGCAGTGTTCGGCGGCTATCCTTTGTGTTCGTCTGTTTTTGTGGTTTTCTTTGTTGGTGTAGGCTCCTGGCTCGTCTGGCTTGACTGGCTGCAGTCCTTATAAGGATTTTCGTTATCCCACTCCAGCTGGGGGTCGGTCGGCGGCTGTCCTTTGTGAATGTTTCCACTTGTTTTCTTTGTTGGTGCAGGCTCCTGGCTTGATTGGTTGCAGTCCTTAAAAGGACTTTTTATTTGGTCTTTTTGTCTCCTTTATTGTGTATTTTCTGTAGGAGCTTATCGACGTTTTCATTTTCCTCCTTGTGACTGTTTTCACTGTTGCGTTTGCGATATTGCTTGCCTAAAGTTTTCTTCCTCCGTGGTCAGCCATGGGACGATTTTACCGTCATCTATATAGTACTCGAAGTCGTTCTCACGGTCGTAGTGTAGTACTGGGGATACCATCGGTTTCCCCCGGAGTTTCTTAGGCTTCTTCTTTTCTTTTTCTTCCCAGCGCCTTCTGAATTCCTCGCGCTTGAGTTCCTCCTTGTCCACTGGGTATTCTGTGCCTCCTTCAGAGATCCGACGGTATAGTAGTTCCCTCTTGGGCGTTGTGGTTGGGCAGCTGGCTTCAGCTTGCGGTTCAGGCTCGGTCTCTTGGTTTTCTTCTTGCGGTTTCTCTGTGAGTTCTTGTGTGGCTTCTGTTAATTTGTTTTGAAAGAGTCCCATTTCAGCTCTATGCAATTCTCTTTCGGTCTTGATCATTTGTAGGATTTCTTCGTTCTCCTTCTTCATCTCAGCCATGCGCTGAATCTCTTGTTTAATATCGAGCTGGATTTCTTTCATGTCGGCCAGCAGCTTCTCATTATCGCTGGTCGGAGATCGTCGTCAGCAGTGCCTTGACTTGCTTCTTCAACTCGTCTATCTGCTTTTGAAGTTGATCTCTTTCAGCTTGTGCTATACCCGTGGCTGTCTCGCCCCTCTGCATTGCTTCCTTGAATGGTGTCTTTGTGATGATGGCGATCTTTAAGACGTCTCTGTGTCTCTGCAGGTACGGACAACCCAGGTATATTGCTCCATGTTTGCCCAGACAGTTGGCGCACTTTCTTTTGTTGTTGGGTGCTCGGAAGTCCGTGTCCAGCTGGGCCAGCGGACACTCCTTGAAGGCGTGGTGATCGGCGCAGTATCGGCAGATTTCCGTTTTACTGCGACACGTAGCTCTACTGTGGCCGGCCTTCTGACATCTGGAACATTGAGTGATTCTTGGGATGAATCTCTCTGGTTGCTGCATTCTATTGTTGAATGATGCTGTGGTAGGCATCTCGCTGCCCTCAGATGTCACCACTGCCAAGGTTGTAGGTATCTTGGAGTAGGTGAGGAGCTACTCCGCCTTCAAGAATCGGATGTGAAGATTCTCTTCACGTAGCTGCTTCAGGATTTCTTCATCTGTCATCTCCACAGGAATCCGCTTGACAACCCATCGGACTGTTTTTGAGTCGGTGTTTCCGACTCTGGTGTCTTTCTCCTCCTTCTCTGCTGTCTTGATTCTTGACTGTGTTGGGCTGTCAATCTTCTCCCTCGTGGTAGCTTCAGTAATCGGTGTAGTATCAGGCTCTTTGATGCAGCTAGCAGGTGGGCTCAGGACATTCTTCTTCTTGTTGTCGGCTCCCACGCTGCACATCTTGGCAACAGCGTGTTTCTTGTTGTTGGACTTTCCACGTAACATTTTCCCGCGTATCAGGCTTCTTGACAGAATAATGCGACTTTACTTGTTAGTGCTCGCAGTGCGAATGACTCCGGTGATGACGACGATGTAGACGGATAACATAAATCTCTTAATACATATATACAGTAACATGATTTCACTGCGGGTTTATGACGAAAATGAATATAAAATCCTTTAAAAGTGAATTTTATATATATATATATATATATATATATATATATATATATATATATATATATATATATATATAATTTAAGTATTTAATGTTACAAAACGATCAATATAAACTTCAATATAAGAGTAGTAATTTAAAGAAAATGTATTGTAATACTACAAACTCACATTACTTTAAAATAATCTGTCATCTCCTTCTTTGTCTTTGAGGCTCGAGCTCTCTGCGTGGCGATGTTCTGTATCTTACGCAGAAGTAGGATCTGTGTTGCATTGTCCTCTTGGATTTCAAACCAGTCGATGCAGTTTGCTAAAATTGTTTCTGCTTCTGAGTGGCTAGTTGTAGGTTTCTGGTTAAGAATGGATCCTTCATAGTCATAAATTTCTTCTTCTTCAATGGTAGTCACACTAGAAACAGTTTCATCATCGTTGAAAATTTCAAAACCTCCATTTATGTTGTCACATTCCAACTAATCTGTTATTTCTTTTTTTTTTTTTTTTTTGGTGTGTGTTTTAATTGAAGATAATGACGGATATCAGAAACAGACGGTTAAACGAGTGACGGTTAATCGAAGTTTCACTGATTGTTGTAGGGTATGTCTGGAATCTCGGATCGATTAAAAAAACAAACACCCTCAAGGGGAAATTGACCCCACGACCACTGGCCTGCCAGGCAAGCGGGCTTGCCACTGCACTAAAGTAGCTCCCTTATGTATGTGATGTAAAATATAATGAACACACAACTGTATTGCTGTACTTAGCTGTCACAAACTCACTTCCTGCTAGCTCACTTGTTTCAATAGAGATTTTCGAATCCAGTTCAGATCTCGCTCCGCAGTGACATTTCTCTCGCGTTCAAAATCAATTTTAAACAGGATGTACTTGGAGCACGCACCTATCGTGATTTTGTAATTACTTTCTTGATGACAAATTTCTTCACTTACATAAAGTGATGTATAAAAATCTTAACATCAAATAAGAACTTCCGGAAATGTAAGGAAGTTAGAAAATCGGAAATGTGAATGAAACAAAAACTGAAATAACATGTTTTTAGAATTCCGATAAGTAGTTAAATTCCAATATAATAACCCCTGATTCAAATGTGTGTCAATATGAGGGAAATATTATTGAATTAATTAATATATACAACACAAATACAGGCCACATTACAGGAACCTGCTGTAGGTATGTGCAGTTATGGGACCATCACATTTTTGTAGGCCTGAATGTACGGATGAACAGGTAGTCAGTCGTGACTTCAAGTAGCAAACGTTGGGAGCTGGAATGGAAATCTTGTCGGTTGTGAAGACAGTCAGTGACCACAATGACCAGCGGCATTCTGTAGAGCAGCAATAAACTCAACCCAATGTGTTGGTAAGTCAACGATCCTTGCACATGCATTGATCGTCTTGGGTGTACATGGCTAGCCCAATACTTGTATAGATCAGTCTGCACCGGATGTCTTATGTGGTAAGTATCACGCTAGACGCCTTTAGTTTCCAGAGTATTTACCTGGTACCTATATTCGACTTAGACCATAAATACAAAATCCCCCCTTCTTAGTCCTACTATATGCCTTTCGGCCCATTGTGGACCGCCAAGGCCCGTCTGCCGGTGTTAGTGGACAGTAATTTGGTGATTCGAGTTTGCAGTTTAGATTACCGCTTCTGCATCCTGGCCAGATCAAGTGCAGATAAATCTACACTTTGATCTTAGCCTCGATCTGGAATCGACTAGACGACCATCTGACAGGCAGGCAAGCATCCTTGCTACTGCGCTAACGCGGCTCTTCATGTAGTTGAGCCCATATGCAAATGTAATACACATCCCCAGCTGTGACCATAGGTATGGATTGTTAATTACGTCTGCCAGGTGATGTGTCGGAACAGTCCAGGAAATTTGTTGATGGTGAAACTAGTGAGAAATTATTTGTTTAAACCATGGATGTCTGAGGAATAGAAAGAGACATGATTACGTATACACAATCCCATCAGATGTTATGACTATTCCAAGATAATTGTACCGATTCACTTGTTGAAGAATATTTCCATTTACTTGTATATTGCATTGTGGCACTTCTTCCTTCATAGTGACGACCATAACCTGAGTTATTTTACAATTTAATTCTAACCCAAGTTGCTCACTGTGTACAACAACCGCGCCTACTAATTGTTGCAGGTCCTGCGCATTGTCTGCAATTAATACTGCATATCTAATGTTATTGATGTTTCGTCCTCCAATGCTGATTCCATTTATATCCTCTACATTTCTGAAAATATTTTCACTGTATAGGGAAAAAAGATCTGGAGACATCACACCTCCCTGCCTAACACCTCTCTTAATTGGCTGATACTGTCCCACTTCATTATCAATCCTTATTGCAGCTTGTTGTTTCCAATATATGCTTTTTATAAGTCTAATGTCTTTCCCATCAATTTGTAGATCTGCAAGCATATCCACCATGTTGACATGTCTAACTCTATATCAAAAGCCTTTGTATAGTCAATAAAGCAAAGATGTATATCCTTGTTTACTTCTATAGCACGTTCAATAACTGTTCGCAGCATCTACACAGCATTTACTGTACCCTTTCCTTCTAAAAACCCACATTGTTCTTCCCCTATTTCAGGTTGTGTCTTCTTCCTCACTCTTTGCATGATAATTCTTAGCAAAATCTTTGTGATGTGACTCATTATACTAATTGTTCTATGTTGATCACATTCCAAGGTTCCTTATTTCTTTGGGATTCCAATAAATACAGAGTTACATAATTCAGGAGGTATATCTCCAGTATCATATAATGTGTTCAGCAGTCTGGTGACTTGCTCTAGTCCAAATTCTTCTAAAGCTTTAATCATTTCTGTTGTGATGTTATCTGCACCGGGGGCCTTGCCAGCTTTCATATGCTTAAGAACATTTCGAACCTCCATCTCCAAAATTGGCGGTCCTTCATTATTAAATCTAATATCATACTGTTCGTCTCTGTTATCATCAAAAAGGTGTTTCACATAATCTGTCCATACATGTAGAATCTGGTCTTTTTCTATTATGATTTTGCCATCTTTAGTGTTTAGACACCCTGTTGATGTACTTGTTCTTTTATTAGTAAGTTCCTGAATTCTTTTGTGCCCTAATTTGGTATTTTGACTTTTGTGTTGGTTTTCAATTTCTAAGCACTTTTCCTCAAGCCATGATTCTTTTGCCTCCTTACATAATATTCTGACTTGTCTGTGAATTTCTTCATATTTGACAGAGACCAAGAGATCACAAACAGCAAAAAAAGAAAAAAGAAAAAATGCTAATGGATTTTGTGAGTGTTGTATATATGTTAGCAATATCCGTACGGCAATTTACTTGGCACGAGTGGCATACAAGTTAAAGGTACTTCCAGCACTTGATTTGAATGCATTGACTGTATCCATTATTGGAGGCGAGACAAGATACCCAGAACATTGTGAGATACGATCCCTCGCGAGCAGACTGATTAATACTACTCATTCCCTTCTGTTAATTGACAAATAGTTCCCAACACGTCAGGGATTGTGACGGTTATGTGGTTACCCGTGCTTGAAACCCCATTTGATTGGCTGCTGGAGACAGGAGTTCGATAATTAAAACCAAGAAGAATGCGGTTCACGTTCGATTTTTAGTCCTTGAAGATGGAGTTCTTGATAGCAGTCTAAAGTGAAAATTGTAATTGTTAGAATTAGCGATCAGACATATGTAGACATACATTTGTTTCGTCACAAGTATAAGAAGCTGTAAACAATCAATATATCTAAGTCAGACTGCCCTGTCCTCCGTCCGTCCATCGGATCACCCACCCTATGGACTATGCGTCTATCTATCTTCGTCTTTGCCATGACATGTGTGATTGTCTTTATATGCCTGCTGTTTGTCTGTCATTCCGTCCGCCCGCCCACCCACCCACCTACCTACCTACCTACCCTACCCACCCACCCACCCACCTACCTACCTACCTACCAAACTACCAAACTACCTACTACCTACCTACTCACATGCCTGCCTGCCTGCCTGCATGATGCCTGTTTGCCTGCCTGTCTGCCATTGATTGATTGATTGATTGATTGATTTAGGAATTGACATCACAGCATTCGGGGCATTTCCATAAGTGCTACGTCCCCATCCTCAGTAGCCAGCAAAGAGTTCCAACACGAATAGTACCAGTAGCAATCTGATTATATGTCCGTCTCGCCTTTCTTCTGAGCGTTGAGCGTCGGCCAGATCCCCTCGTCACTCCTCGCTGTCTCATTCTTGCCAGACCATGGTAATCCATTTGCTCCTCCGAGGTGTGCACGTGCTCCCACAAGGCCGCAACCACATCTGCCTTGTCATGTATCAATACTCCACCAAGCTTTGCAGAGCCAGCCAATCTGTCCGCCTGTTCATTTCCCAGCATACCGGCATGCCCCGGAGAAAAGATCCAGGCGATGCTTGTCACCCGTGACCTCCGAAGCGAAGCAAGCCACTCCGCACGAAGCCTGCCCGTCCTCACCCTCGTCAGCATGCTTTCTGAGTCAGTTAAAATCACGATGTGTGTGTGTGTGTCGTATTCTCCATTCAGCGGAGAGCCGCAGTGACTGCCTCCACCTCCATTCTTAAGCTGGATGTTGTGGTATCATATGCCAGGCTCTCCTGCCCCAAACATCGACCATTAGCTTTGGCGATGAACCCCCAGCCACTTCTCTCACCTCTTGACACCGAACCATCTGTGTAGATAATCACATCACCCGAGTGAGCATTGTCCTGAATTAGTTGCTGGATTTCCACTTCCGTGGCCCCTGCTGGCCACTCCGTGCACTCCCGGCTTAATGTGCTTGCCTGCCTGCCAATCAACCTACCTACGTACTACTACTACTATTACTAATACTAGAAGAAGAAGAAGAAGAAGAAGAAGAAGAAGAAGAAGAAGAAGAAGAAGAAGAAGAAGAAGAAGAAGAAGAAGAAGAAGAAGAAGCGGCAGATGAAGAAGAAGCTGCTGGCGGCAGTGGTGCTGATGATGATGATGACGATAACGAAGATGCATGATTTGAAAATTAAGCCCATAAATATATATGAACACAGGGAACTACACATTTATTTTAAAACATCTGAATAACAGGCAGATATGGAAGCATAAGAAGGAGAGGTGTGGAACTGTATAGAAATAAACAAGAGAAGGGGTAAGACCGAAAGAACGGAGTTGGTTCAAGGAAGTTGAATATGGTGTTTTGACTGTAAGGGCAGTGACACCTTATCTGAAGAATAAGACTGTTATAAGGTGTCTTGGGAGATCTATCGTGTGAACAGCTATTATTTATACTTGTGACATGATCGTCAGACGCGCTACCATTGTTAGCGCAGTTCAAATGAGGGGAATCGGTGTAATGGTGATACCATTGATGTCGATGGAATGTTGCCCAAATGTTGCACGGCATATCTCAATGTTGCAGATGACATTGTTGTTGTTGGTAGGTGCATCTTCTGGAAGGCTAAGTTTTAATTCATTGACTTTCAGGTCGTTTTAGCTTTGAAAATGGTTTCCATCTATCGATGCGAGACTGTTGTAGAGACATCCCAACCTGGTATCGACATACCATTTACAAGAGCTTGTGTTGCATAGTTTTCCTCGCAGTTCCAACTTCAGATCCAGTGGGATTTGCGAGATCAGTATTGGTGATTCACATCTACGTAGATGCATATATATCTCATCATGTTCCTCTTGTACCTTGCGGTGTCGAGGTGAAGTATAAACTTCGTGAGAGTGCCCGAGTATGGGATTCATATATCGATATTTCCATGGACTCTGCTATTCCCTCCGTCAAACGTTTACGTGGTCGGCCTCTTCCTCTGTTTCCATCTGGTCTGTACATCATTGCTTGTTGTGGTATGCTGTTGACTGGTAACCTACTTGCATGGCCAAACCATTTGACTTGCTGTTTTCTAATAAAATCTAGTACTGCTATAACCCCCACTTTAGTCCTGATTTCCTCATTTCTGATCTTATCTCTTCTTGATATGTTGAGTATTCTTCTCAGGAACCTCATTTCTGTTGTTGTGATTTTTCTTTTCTCTTTTTCTGTCATTGATATATATATATATTCTTCTTCTTCTTATTCAGCATTCTAGCCACAGAGGTTCTTTGCTGCAGATACAAGCCGTCTCCATTCGTCTCTCTGGTTGACCTTCTCTTGCCAGTCGCTGATTCCAAGTGCTTGTAGGTCTGTATGTATATTATCTCTCCACCGTCTTCTTTGTCTACCTCGGGGTCTACGGTCATTTATTTTTTGAGTGTAAGAGAGGTTTGTTTCCCGATTATCTTCCATTCTTTCTAGATTCCCCAGCCACTGCAGTCTATTAGCCTTCATGATATCAGTGATTAGCGGGGACTTAAACAGATCATAAATGTCTTTGTTGCTTCTTCTTTTCCACTCTCCACTTTGTATATCCCTAATGGGCCAAAAAGATGCGTCTTAAGACTTTGTTCTCAAATGTTTGTAAGAAGGCTTCGTCTCCTTTAGTTGTACTCCAGGTTTCAGAGCCATACAGTACAACTGGTCTAATCAGTGTTTTGTATATTGTTACGAGATAGCGCATTTGATTTTAGCAGATGTTGTAGTGCATAGTATATCTTATTTCCAGAGTTGATTATATATATATATATATATATATATATATATATATATATATATATATATATATATATATATATATGCGTGTCGTGTGTTACTAATGTTTCCGTGTGTTAATAGCCTGACTATGGAGGCAATGGCAATACCGAATGAAATAGCCAGGCTGGAGACTCGGACATTCACCTAGGCATGCTTTGTCAGTGACTCACATGAAGATCTCTTGCTGGTGAGACTTCTGTGGAAAGAGAACTAGCAAAGGACCAGGGTGATATAGTGAGTGCCCTCAGAGAAACAAGAGTGATTACACTAATCATGTGACTACTGAAACTGTAATCTTCAGCAGACTGCAAGTACATTAAGTCAATAGGAATGAAACCAGACAAGACCGCTAGATAGGCGGAGAAAGAAACATAATTAACCAACCAACCAACAAACCATCTAACTAACCAACCAACCAACCAACCAACCAACCAACCAACCAACCAACCAACCAACCAACCAACCAACCAACTAACTAACTAACTAACTAACTAACTAACTTCCTAACTAACTTCCTAACTAACTAACTAACTAACTCTTTTCACTCTCCACTTTGTGTATCCTTAATGGGCCCAAAGATGTGTCTTAAGACTTTGTTCTCAATTGTTTGTAACAAGGATACAGACGTAACAAAGAGTCATGGCTGAATGCGGCAGTCTTTGCTCAAGATGTTTACGAAGGACTTCAGGTCAGAGAAGAGACATGTGCGGCCGCCATAGACTTAGAGGACGCATACAATAGAGTATCCTTCCCGCACTTGATGCAAGCCCTCCTCAGACTGAAAGTGTCCCCTTACCTTGTACGATGGATAGCTGCAGTTCTGCTCCAAAGGAAGGTGGTGCTAAGATGTGGGAGTTGGTCTTCTGAGCCGACAACGATAGGTCCAGGATTGACACATTGGACGGGAGGGGTAGGACTCTGTCATTTGCTGCCGACATTCTCGTGTATCGACAGGGTCGAGGTAGACAGGCGGTTGCCAATGATATGCAGGGCGAACTAGATCGAATTTCCTCATGGTGTGCTGATGCCAGTGCCATTGTCAACCATGCAAAGGCATCGGTTACATGGTTCTCCCTAAACAACCATATTGTGAACACAGACCTGCCGGCAGTGAGAATAGGTGGGAGCATTTTGAGTAGAACCCAGTCGATGACATATCTTATCGTGAGGCTTGATCGTAGCCTGTCTTTCAGAGATCATGTCGATTATATCATAAAGTAAGCTCGAAAAGGTTTGTCAGCAATGAGAGTCATGGTGACTACCAATATCGAGCAAAGACTGCTAATACTTCTGTTCCAAGGACTGGTGCTTTCACCCATCGAGTATGCCCTGGCAATCCTTACTGTCAGCCCTACACAGATTGGAAGACTTGAAAAGGTACTAAACGAGGCCATGCGCATCATTTTGGGCTGCACGAGAGACACCAGCTGTGTAGCGATGAGATACCTCCTTGACTTCCCGACAATGAACCACAGGATCAAGATCTGGAGAGCTCGTGCATACTTGAAAATAAGTGCAGATGAGCAGCACCCTCTGCATGAAGATATATTCAGAGAAAAGGGCAACAGGCTAAAGAGGGGCAAATCATGGATGGGTCGGGCGGAAGATATCATCAGACAGGTCTGCAGTCCTACCAGTATCAACCCCGGCAAGGAATGGGTGCCTGTGCCTCCAGCTTTTAAGTGCACCTTCTCCTGCATTATCACACTTGACAGACGGTGCAGAGAACAGAATCCTGTCACTGTCAATGTAGAGGTCAACGAGCTCATCAATGAACACGCAGACAACCCCCAAATGCTCATCTATTCAGATGGATCTGTTGTAAAGAAGCAGAGAAGTGCGTGGGCATTTACAGCCCGTTCAGCGGGCCGAACCATCCAAGATCCAGTGATGCCCACACTATGCCCACGAGCAGCATGACGATGGAGGTGATGGCAGTAACACAGGCTTTCCTATGGCTAGAAGCACAGCATTATACCAACGTGTGTGTACTAAGTGATTCAATGAGCATGATTCGGAAGGTCGAAGCTGGATCTGTACGTAGACAGTGGACTGAGTCGCTGAGGAAGTCTGTTGTCCGTAAAGTCACCTTCATCTTTGTCCCGGGACATGCGGGAGTCGAGGGAAATGAACGAGCTGATAAACTGGCTGGCTCTGCACCCCCTGCAGATGGCCAGCCCATGGATCGTGCCGATGTTATTAACGTCCTTAAAGACATGTCGAGAACAGAAGACTTTGACGTCAGTGAATCCACATCGCTGTCCAGGATGAAAGACTTGGGAGTAAGAATTGGCACGGCCAGGCACGAGAGATACATCGGAAAAACGAGGTGCCTCGTTAACCAACACAGAACTGGTGCTATTAGCCACCGAACGCTGATGCTTATGCTGGGGGGGGGGGAGGATCTGAGTACCTATGGACCTGTCCGGAGTGCAATGAAGATACCCCAACTGATAACTGATAGCTAGCTAACTAACTAACTAACTAACTAACTAACTAACTAACTAACTAGCTGAGTGACTGACTGACTGATCTTCTGACTGACAGACTGACAGACTGACTGACTGACTGACTGACTGACTGACTGACTGACAGACTGATTGACTAACTGACTGACTGACTGACTGACTGACTGACTGACTGACTCACTCACTCACTCATTTACTCACTCGCTGACTGACTGACTGACTGACTGACTGACTGACTGACTGACTGACTGTGTGACTGAAATAATTTGGCATAAGCGTGCATTTATTGATCTTTACAAACAGTATCCTTGTTTCGTACTTCACAATTGCAGGCTTCCCCAGTCTAACCATATTAGGAGCCTCATCCTACAAAAACCCAAAGTCCTGTGAAATATAAATACATAGTCACAAGAAAAAAAATCGATGAAACGTTAGCCGTAATATAGACGCATCTACGTATCCATGGTAAAGATTATTATCAGAACATTAAAAATGTCAGCTCAACGTATTCACTAACTATTTATTGGTCTAGACAAAGTTTTATTTTTGGGTTTCCAAAATCTGCATCAGTATAGTTAAAGTTCTCCACGTCTGAGTCCAGCTTTATAGAAATCTTCTGTAGTACCCAATCATTCAGTGACACGTTATATAGTATATATTATACGACTGCAGACGTCAGAACTGACATTCTAGTTAAAAGGCTGTAGTCGTAGATACTATGCAATGATGGTGACAATTAATGCAAAATAAAATACAGAGCTCATGGAAAGAACTAGACAAATATCAGTGAACCAAGTGGTGAATAAAAAACGCTGGATTTGGATAGGACACATATTGAGACAGTCGCAGATAGTATAACTAGTAACGCATTTGTCTGAAATATGCAGGGTAAAAGAAACAGAGGAAGATCTATAAACACATGCAGAAGAGAGAATAAGAAATAATAATGAATAATAGGGGATAAAGCGGAGAAGAAGAAGAAAGTACACAGAAGCTGCAATGGCATAGTAGTTTAGTGCACTTGTCTGCCGAGGACGTAGGATTTTATTTTCATGACTAGTAAAGTTCCGGTGATCAACCCACTCTCATGAAAATCATACACGCTGGTCGTTTATAAGACGTATCCAGCCACAACACGGATACAGATAAGTAACTTTTAACTTTTATATTCATATATTCATATGGTGTTTTTCATGTAGTTGTGCGGTTTGTGTTTGTTTATTATGTGCTGACGAAAACTGCAACCGCAACGTCAATTTTGTTACTTCTACTCGTTTTCTACTAAAACTCACCATCTACTTCTCGTATTTTGGTGATTCTCTTATGAACATGAGTACTAGGCAAATGTCAGAATGGTCTGTGAATTGTATTGAAAGGAAAGGCGACGAGGAAGGGAGCTAACTACCCCACATCATATTTCGTGGCCTAGAATATATGAAGGCCTAACACTTCACGTCCCAACGAAAGTGTGTGCCATGGGACTTCCTTTACCTTACTGTGCTATAGAAGTGATAATTAACACCATTATTACTTCTTTAACACTTTAAACTACTTGACTGATAAATAGTATGCAATAGACGTGACAAACAACAATTATATTGATACACTAGCTGACGACCCGGCCCTGCGTCGCCAGGTACCTGGCGGGAACATCTGATTGAATTCATATAAATAGTCATTATACATTCAAATACATATCCCTAAGCACACAAAGTACGCCTTCGGCCCCTGCTCCCGTTCCCGTTCCCTTTGCTCGATTGTTTCTGATGCTCCCGTTCCTATTCCCGTTGCTCATCTGTTTCTGATGCTCCCGTTCCCGTTCCCGTTGCTCGTCTGTTTCTGAAGCTCGTAATGCCTTTTTCTTTCGTGTAAAAATTAAAAATTGATTTTACACTAGCTATTTCAGTTGGATCCGCGGGAGTGAGAACAACATCTGTACAACATTTCATCTCAATCGGATGGACCATTCGGGAACGCATAAAGGACACACACACACAAAGAAACATTATAAGTAGATATAACTGTTCATAATAATTTCTGGTTTAATCAGAGAGTGAGTTCCCTTAGAGCAAGATGGCGGACATTTATTCGTCTGTTTCTGAAGCTCGTAATGCCTTTTTCTTTCGTGCTTGAGGAAAAATTGTTGAGTTTAAACTAACTAACTATTTCAGTTGGATCCACGGGAGTGAGAACAACATCTGTACAAAATTTCATCTCAGTCGGATGGACCGTTCGGGAACGCATAAAGGACACACAAACAAACAAACAAACATTCTCTTTTATATCTATAGATAGTTAAGATTTACCCCCTAAGCAGTTTCTTGCTATTGTTCCAAAATTTGTAGGCCTTAATACACGGAGGAATAGGGGATTAATCTTTCCCTCACTTTAGCAAGCATCGAGCCCATGTGTCAAATCCTCGTCGGACTATGTTCCAGCGCAGCTCGCTATCGACTTGGCTGATATGCCCGCTAACAATTATATGAGAAAGCTTCCATTTTTTTTTGGGGGGGGGGGGGGGTGAATGTATTCTCAAAAATAATAAATGTATCATTTTGCGATGTAGCCACCATTGCATTAAATGCTAGTCCTCCAGCACAGATAAAATGCTTGGATTCCCGTGGAATAGTAGGCCATGGGGTCACTACTCGATGTACCTGAACCGGTCGTGTACAGTCTGTCACAGAAGTTACGCCGTTTTGAAACTTCCCACTCCACTCATACACTTACTGGACTGACAGGCATGATTCGCCATACTGGACCTCCATTCGCCGCAGTATTTCTATAGGTTTCATTCTTTCACTGAAAAAAAAAAAAAAAAAGATAACAGAACTGCTGCTCCTCTTTAGTGCATGTCAAAAGAGAGGCGGCCATTTTTAAACTGTCCTGTTGACGTCACCATGGTCGTCTGCACCGTGCTGTCAGGTGCTTAACACCATTGACATCCTTAACATCAAAATTGACAGGTTACAAGACAATGGCTATTGTAATTCCTATAACACTTCTAAGGTTTTCAATTGATGCTTCCTTAGACGGCTTTAAACATAGATCCTCATTATTATTTTCATCCTCATCATCATCAAATGTGTCAGCCCTCGAGCAGGCAGTAAAACTTCTTGATGAGTACACTCCAGTCTGTATTGTGCCGTTCTCTAATTACATGTATGTGTGTGTTGTAATATCTGTGCTTGCCTGTTGTGTGAATGTTACCCCCAGTCTACTCCTTACTGTTGTCTCAAATATTATGTACTCCAGATTTCTCGTGGGAGTTTATTGTGTTGTTAGGATGTCGCCAAGACATGAGAGTCCGTGTTTTCATTAGTATAGGAAGTCTTCTTGTTCTCTTTTAATTTCTAGACCATGTCCTTTTGTCTGTTTTTCATTTGCAGCCAGATATTCTTATTTTTACATAAAGCCATACATTGCAATGTCTTTGTATGTTTTTCATTAAGTTTATTCATTGTCCGCATTTCGGAATCATAATATCACTGGCCGTCAGTGGGACGCAGAGGTGTTTCCAAGGCAACAGGGCTGGGTTCTATACTGGCCAAGACCTATTGACTCGTCGAGCATCCTGGGCAACAGGTCCCTTCGGGGTCCTGGCTGAAGTCAGTAGGATCGTAGATTCCTCCGAAGTCGGACACCAGACTGCACACCAATAAGTCAGACATGGGACAACGGATACTCACGCAAACCTCAGGTCCTGTATGACATCACACTGATGTTGTCAACAGGATGTCTTCATCTGAATACAGGACTTCACGCTGGAGTTCACAGCACAGCGACCACAAGCAAGCAAGCAAGCAACTGGCCGGCAGTGTCTCTGACTGTGGGGGTTAGGGAAAACAATTTTACAAACCGGACATACCAGTTTGAAAGTCAGCTGGAGAACATATGGGAGCAGATCGCTTCGCATTGATTTTCACAATGGTATGAGCGTGGACAGATAGAAATCAATGATAAACCACTGAACGAAACATTACCTAGTAAATAACACACAGCCAATAACAGTTGAGGTTGATTGCTACGTCCTGTAAAGGACTTGAAGCTAACTTTAATGAGGCTCTCCAGATGTACATACGAAGGAATTTTTTCCCAAGGTGTATATGCTTTGATGTTGTAATCTGTTTTGTCTTCTCTAAATACCGTCTTTGACATTGTAATTCAAATCTTTCTTTTACAATGGCCAACTTCCTTTACCTTTTCACACAGATGAGTAAATGTGTTAACCTTGTTCTGTATTGAGTTCTTCTATTTGAATTGTAGTGCTTGGGAAGTCTCTTAGATAGTATGCTAGAAATGTGAAACCCAAAACTGTAAAAAACTGATTGTTCACAAGGCTTGTATTCGGTAGACATGGGAATTAATACTTGTCCGAAACGATTTTAAATACAGAAACAATGGACTAACCATCTTCTATAGATATTTAGGGATTACGAGAGTTATGCGTTACTTATTATTACTAGTAAAGGTAAACATATATAACCCGTTTACAGGTGGTTATGAGTATCTGATATATGGTGCAAATCCCGTACTTTATAGAAAAATCCACATTAGGTCAATATCAAAATCAATATAGCCGCCTTTACTTACCAGACCATTTTCTGATATCCAGTTTAGCGTAATACTACTACTACACTTGTGCCTAGGCTAATTCACACCAGAAAAATTAAATAAATAAATAAATAAATACAACCAATCCTTCTCCATGAGGGTTCCAACACATCATTACTGGGCCAGTAGTCAAGTGTGTTTGCAACTTGGTCGGCAGTCAATTGTGTTTGCAGCTGGGTCGGCAGTCAAGTGTGTTTGCAGCTGTGTCGGCAGTCAATTGTGCTGGCCACTGTGCTAACCGTTGGACCGGCAGTGAGGTGTGTTTGCAACTCGGCCGGCAGTCAAGTATGCTGGCCACTGACCCGGCAGTCAAGTGTGCTGGCCACTGACCCGGCAGTCAAGTGTGCTAGCCGTCGACCCAGCAGTCAAGTGTGTTAGCCGCTGCACTATCATTGGTTCTTACGTTTCCTAGACAAATGGGAAATAAACAATGGATTTCAGTTTTAAAGATAAGAAAGTGGTCTCTCTAGCGTTGATACACTCTTCCGTCATTGGATGCATGTCGGAGACAATAGGTCACAAAGCAGCAAATGAAATGGAAAGCATACATTTAAGACTTCATCAGGCGGAGAGAACCACAAATGAGATTGACTGACAGCTGATATATTCCACTTGCCAAATGGACATTTAACGTTAAGAAATAAGCATACAGGCTTATTATATATATATATATATATATATATATATATATATATATAATATATATATATATATATATATATATATATATATATATATAGTGTAGACTTCAGGTAAAATATCATGTTGTAATTGCATATATTTGTATACTGCTCTATGTTAGGTATTTTTTAATGTAATTCTCATCGTTTACAGGGAGAGCAGAGCACCATACGACCCACTAATTTCTAACTGCTGAGACATTTTAAAGATAGGTAATGTGGACATGGGATCTATCATTGTCTTACCATTTGATCTTTGAAATAATAGATTTCGGCCGGTGTATGTTAACAACATCTAGACAGCGTTAAAACGAATGCTAATTGTCTTAGGCTGGACACGCGATACCCCCATGAGAACAGTGAGACATAACTTTGGACAAACATCGATGAAGTCCAGGCGTGCATTGGCACAGGTCAAGGCCTGCATACGTTTAGCTACTGATGACAGAGAGCCACCACATTGTAACCTGAATAATCTCACAGGAGAGTACATTTCTAGAGGAAGGTCTTTAATACGTACTCGGAAGATATCATCGGGTCGATTACCACAGTCAAGGACATACACAGGGGACAGGAAGTGATTGGCAGTGGGAAATACAAAGTCAGCTTCTATCAAGTCACTATCAAACTGGACGGATAATGTAGAGTGTCTAATGGGTTGGCAGAATTGGATGTCCAACAACTGATATACACACATGCTTGAAGAGAAGGGTTAAATTGGATTTAAAGGCAAGAACATCGGCGTCATTGGCTTCAGAGCACAAACTCCGTAGTTCCAGCGACGACCGCCATGATCTCCGAGAAAATCGCACCCGTGAACCGGAAGCCGGTGTCCGGAAACGAACCCACGACCTTCAGAGCGCGAGGCAAACGACTTAACCACGTGACCATACAGACACATAAGAGACGTCATAAGAGAGGACGCAATAGTGCAGACCGACCGCCCTGTCCATTGTGATAGTATAGACCGACCGTCCTGTCCATTGTGGTAGTGTGGACCGACCGTTCTGTCCATTGTGGTAGTGTGGGCCGACTGTTCTGTCCATTGTGGTAGTGTGGACCGACTGTTCTGTCCATTGTGAAAGTGTGGACCGACTGTTCTGTCCATTGTGAAAGTGTGGACCGACTGTTCTGTCCATTGTGGTAGTGTGGACCGACCGCCCTGTCCATTGTGATAGTATAGACCGACAGTCCTGTCCATTGTGGTAGTGTGGACCGACCGTTCTGTCCATTGTGGTAGTGTGGGCCGACTGTTCTGTCCATTGCGGTAGTGTGGACCGACTGTTCTGTCCATTGTGAAAGTGTGGACCGACTGTTCTGTCCATTGTGAAAGTGTGGACCGACTGTTCTGTTCATTGTGGTAGTGTGGACCGACTGTTCTGTCCATTGTGGTAGTGTGGACCGACTGTTCTGTCCATTGTGGTAGTGTGGACCGACTGTTCTGTCCATTGTGGTAGTGTGGACCGACTGTTCTGTCCATTGTGGTTGTGTGGACCGACTGTTCTGTCCATTGTGGTAGTGTGGACCGACTGTTCTGTCCATTGTGGTAGTGTAGACCGACTGTTCTGTCCATTGTGAAAGTGTGGACCGACTGTTCAGCCATCGTGGTAGTGTAGACAGACTGTTCTGTACATCGTTGTAGTGTAGACCGACTATTCTATCCATTGTGCTATTGTAGAGCGACCGATCTGTCCTTTGTCGTAGTGTAGACAGACTGTTCTGTCCATCGTGGTAGTGTTGACCGACTATTCTGTCCATTGTGATAGTGTAGACCGACCGTTCTGTTCATTGTGATAGTGTTGACCGACTATTCTGTCCATTGTGATAGTGTAGACCGACCGTTCTGTCCATTGTGATAGTGTGGACAGACCGTTCTGTCCATTGTGTTATTGTTAACCGACCGTTCTGTCCATTGTGTTATTGTAGACCGACTTTTCTGTCCATTGTTTAATTGTAGATCGACTGTTCTATACATCGTGGTAGAATCAGGGCATTTTCATATAGAGTCATAGGGCAGAATGAAGCCTGTAGGGTTACAATCTACAGTGTGATGATAGAAGCGGCTGTCATCAATGCGGCTTTAAAGTGACTTGTTAGTACTCGTGTCATCAGAGGAATCATCGTGTCTGATTTCAAAAGTCAACAAATTTTCAAAAGTTATTTGTATCATAATTTAAATACACCATTACTTATTGATGATGATATGCTGATTTCAAATATTATAAAGCCATTCACTATTTGGCTCTGTTTAAAAAAAAAACATAATTATGAATTTACATTACAGTAATACAAATAACGTATGCTTGTTTAGTTAGTCTTTCTAATTTAGCATTATGAAAATTGTGGTTACATAATCATTTATTGATGTTTCAACATTCAATGATAGAAAATATATAAACATTAATTGAATTTCACAAATAATATTTTAAAAGTCACATTTCAACCCATTCCATCATTATTCAGTCGCTGTTCGAGCTCCCTTTGCTTGCTTCTTGTAGGCAATCGATGAGGTGTCCCTTGTCACAGTCCAACAGTAATCAGCAAACATTGAAGGGCTCCAATTCCCTTGATAATGTGTCTCCATAACAGTAATGTCCTGGTGAAATCCGTCACCATGCTCATCACTCACAGCTCCACAGTTTGATGTACAGAAATCCAGATAAGAATCCAGAAACTGATTTTTAAAGACGTTGTACCCAATACTCTTCTTATACTTCAGAAGGACATCTACAATTTCATTGTATTGATCATATATGTTGTTTCCAAGAAAATTGTCCACCCTAACTTAAATTCTAGCCATGCTGCTATGCTACTTCGTTCCCATGCAACATGCAAAGAAAATCGTCCTCATTAAGAAGTTGTCGAATTTTCGGACCAACAAATACCCCTCTCTTACTTTAGCGTCACTCAGTCTTGGACATTTTCTCATGAGGTATTTGAAAGCATCATCTGTTTTATCCATTGCCTTGACAGAGTTTATCATGAGACCCAGCTTAATGTACTTGGTTCAAGTGACAAGCGCATCTTATTAACAATATAACCAGCAGAGCTGAACAATCGTTCACATGGAACTGAGGTAGCCGGTTTGCACAGAATGGTCTTGGCAAAGAATGTCAGTTTTAGATATCGATGTTATTAAGTTTCCACCATTGTAAAAGGTCAACCGATTCAGCAACTTTCTCTCCATTTCAGACTCAATTAGCTTAATACTTTCTTCATTTGGTTTACATATAGTTTAATTTTCAGTGACAGTATCATTCGTTGCAGCAGTCTCCATCTGCTCATCTTGAACATGAACAGCTATTTGTTGTTCAATACGTGACCAGGTACGTTCTCTTGCATCTTTTGACAAACACTTTAGGTATTTGTAGTGTGGATCAAGTGCTGTTGCAATCTGTAGTATTTCAATACTTGTCATCTAGCTATACGTTCACTGTAATCATTAATAGGTGCTGCCTTAAATTTAGCTATGTAGCCCGGATCATCATCGTGTACAGTCATATGCTTTGTCAACGATGATAGCTTACCTGTGTGTTGCCGGGGCTCATAAGGGAAGCAAAGAATAGCAACACTGTAGCCTACCACGCATGTCGTAAGAGGCGACTAAGGAGGCTTGATGGTTCCGTCGCCCTGCTACTGAGTGAGTGCGTGGCGCGACACTGTGAGCTGTGAGTTTCGTGTGAAATGCTTTTGAATCTGCCCGAGGTTTTTTGGAACCTGACTGCATGTTCGGAGCGATAGCAGATGGCTATGTCCCAGAGTTGACCGGTTTTTGCCTTATGCAGAAATGCGTGGCTGCTGGGCTTCTGGTTGACTGCCACTACCATCGACGATGAACTGTATTTCGTGGACTGTGTGGGTGAACATCTAGGAAACATCCAGATGGGAAAATGACTGCCGATTCCATCAGAAATGAACTGGGTATTTTGTGGGGGACTATTGTGTTGACATTCTGTCGACGGCATTATGCACAGTGTATCTGTGCGGGCTGTTTGTCGAGACTCCTGTCTTTTCCACTTTTCACATTGGGCGGTGGGGAGCATTTTGTGTGATATTCACTGGCACAGGAACGGAGCATAATGGGGACGACCCGTTGCTGTGAAGTTGGAACTGGGACTAACTAACTAACGATGATAGCAATGGCAATACACAGTTACATGAAACATAATCTTGACCGCCAAGCAGGACCGTGGTCTGACAGAATAAGTCCAAACCTTTGACATATTTCGAAATCTTCTCCCAATCTGAATCTGACAGTTTCGACCTTTGTATTGCTTCTTTTCATCTTACATGTAGACAGTTAAATGCTTCTATGACCCGTAGAAGACTCTGTAGCATAATAAACATACTGTTTCATCTTGTTGGTACATCTTGCTGCAGCTTACACAATGATGACTCAGTACAATTTTGCAATTCGGTTGTGTTTGCAGCACTATGTTTAAAATGTCCAAAACATTTTCGACATCCGGTTCATTTGTATAAGTGATGGGAGAAAAGTTTTCGATTACTCGTTAAAAATAATAGTCGTTAAAACAAATTAACGATTAATCGATTAATTAATCGTTAACTTCCGCAGCCCTAATATATATATATATATATTTAATTTGCATGTCCTTCACAGCACGTAGCAGTCAACCCCAGCATTTTCGTTGATCATGATTCCTGGGCAAATTTTACGTTCAGTAGTTTGCCATTGCTTTCTGAACGACCGGCTCTTATACCTTTTTCGAAAAAACTAGCACCGCTGTGTTTCGAACCCGAGTATACGGGCTCACAAACCGCGTTCGCAAGCGGCTAAGGGCTTGCCCAAAGATCACGAACAGCAAAAATGCTGGGGTTGAATATATATATATATATATATATATATATATATATATATATATATATATATATATATATATATATATATATATATATATATATATATATATATATATATATATATATATATTAGGGACATTTGTTTAAAATCCGTTCCAATGGCTTTATTACAAAAGCATGAAAAAAGCATTAACAGGTGTGGTAGAATTAAACAAAGCATTCATTTTGAATAAATTATGCACCATGGGTTGGTCAGAAGTAGTCTTCGTAGGCATTCAGGTAAGCATCCCATTGCTTAGGTAGGCGGCGACTACCGTCCGCAAAAAAATAAAAAAAGATTGTGGTTGCTCACTGAACCAAGTGTTTACCGCGTTCATTACGTCTGCATCTGTGTGAAATCGTTGCACTATGAGAGCTTTTTTTAGAGGTCTGAACAAATGAAACATGGTAAAAAAATGCGCTCAGCATAACCTTACTAGCGGAAACCTGTAACTTGACTATTTTGGCTTTCTGTGATCCAGCATGCTTCCATTGCATGCTTTCTCTTTTGCTGCTTGGCTCAAAGTGATGACACCATGATTCATCACCTGCCACTGTGCGGAAGAGAAATGCATCACCCTCCACTCTGTAATGCAGCAAGTGGTTCAAACATCATCCCATGCGTTCCTGTTTTTGGTGGTCGGTCAACATCGTGGTACCCACTGTGAACACACCTTCCGATATTGCAGTTTCTTACGAATGACCTTTTGAATTGTCCCAATTGACACATCAAATTTCTTCGTTAACGAACGTATGCTTCGACAACGGTTAATCTGTACTGCTGCATCACTTTTGACGATGGTTTTTTTCTGTTGCAACAATATGCGCTTGACCCGGCCGTCGAAGATCTGTCGTGAACTGACGTCCTTTCCGAAACATTCATGTCCAGTCTGTCACTGTTGTCTTGACACACAGTTGTTACCCTACGCTGCCTGCATTCTTTAATGAATGTCCACTGGTCGACATCCTTCAAATCAAAGAAAAGGAATCATCGCTCTTTGAGCTTCTTTGGACGGATATTGGATCAACCCGGCCATTTTCTCAACTGTCAGAAACAGAACCTATGCATCATGGGACGATAACCACGTGCTCTTTTATTCATTGGTCAGTACTTATCACATGACTATGACATGATCATGTTCAACGTACGCAATTACGCGCGGTGCGGCACGAATATATATATATATATATATATATATATATATATATATATATATATACATATATATATATATATATATATATATATATATATATATACCGTTATTAAATAAACTTGTAGCATATATCTTGACAACAATGTCCAATTAACATTATTAAATGTCATTTTCGTTTTCAGCACACCAAAATTAGTTAAGATAAGATATTTTCATATCCGGTACATTTTGGTTGTTGATGATTATTTATTCTCAATCCGTAGTAGGTCAGCTTCTATATTGACACCTGTGGCATGAATGGATACAAAGCTGATACCTCTCGCTGACAAGGACTTAGAACTACTATACTAGTAGAAGACACATATCTTAAAAGCTGTCATTAACACTGTCATTTACTGCCAATATGGTACCTTGCGGTGTATGGCAGAGGGGTCTTTGAGCCTTAGGGTAAAGGCCGCATGGCTAGTGCAGTCGCCGCGAACTGTGCAGGTTAGGATTTTCTTTTTGCCCCCGACAGAACATTAAAAATAACCAGAAAAATAATTCACCATTTCCATATCTTAAGAGCTAACATTAAAAACAATGAGGACACGAATTCACGTCATCTCCTACAGCTACGTGTAAACAGTCACAACAGAAACCAATAATTCAGTTCTCGCTCGTTTAATAAGCCTGTCTTTTTACATTAAACATTTGTTGTTACATAGCCGCTAGCAATAATGGGATGCTTCGTATTACGGTCACGATAATTTGAACATTTCAACTTTAGGGTTAATGTACACAGAGAAGTGTGAAATTGTGAATTGGAGAATCAATGAAATGTGAAGCTAGGCAGACCTCGTCTTGTGGCACAATATCAGATGCGAAAGATTATTACAGAATGTAATACAAATGTATAAAAGGATAGCGTTAATGGACAAATGTACACTTGCCACAGTTGTTTTTTTCGTTAAATAATACTGGCTCACAGATGTTTAGATCCCCAGGTCAGAAAAATGGGATACAGAATATTCCAGAAAGCATTACAAAGCAGACTTATGTTTAAAAAAAAAATCTTTTGCGGCAAAATGTAAAAAAGAAATTCCCTTTTCAAAGTAGCAGCAGATAATGACAGTAAGTTAAGCTACTAGCAGGTCCTTGTATAATACAGTCCAGCCCAAAAGTTATTGGCTGTTTTAAGATTTACTAGGCAATGTTACGTACATTAATTTGGCATTGTTTTCTCTATGGATGGCGCTAATACCAACGAAATCAACGTTAAGCGATCTGCTCCAAAAGGAGTTCGAGCCTTCGGCTCGGTATGTCTGGGATAATGAGAAACTTCGCTTACAATCCCTAGGCCACAGACGCTGGAAGCAAAACTATCTTGATATTCTTCTTTCGTGACGAAATGGTGCATATTTTCACCATGTTAACTTTAATTTGTGTGCTGATGTTGTGCCATAGAATCTTCGTGCTCTGTGTTCTCTTCTGTGCTAGAACTAGTTCACATCTGACTTCGTATTTAGTCTTCAGTTTTGATATTATATAGCTTAAATTATTGTATTCAAACTTTGTGACATTTTCAGTTGTTGATTCTAATATATTATGCTATATACGCGTGATTATATCTGCGCCTTTTGCATTCAGACAAAAGGTGTTATGTTCACCGAAACTGTTAATATGTAAAGTTCTAATCCCTTAGCGTCGATGGAGTAGAGTACCGTATCATCTGCATATCTCAGTTGTGGAATCCGATTCTGGAATAGATCCTTTCACAGATTTCATCGTTTTGATGTTTCTCATTTTATTTTCGTACTTCTTATTTCCTTACCTGTCAATTACTTCAGTTATACTAGTTATCTTGTGAAACACATCACGTCTTATTCTCATTGTATTTATGTTTTCCAAGCAGTCTCATATGTGTAGGGTCTTCCACAGTTGCGATCTTTCATGTCGTTAACATACATACTACATCTCCCTATTCTCTCTCCCTCTCTCTCTCTCTCTCTCTCTCTCCTCTCTCTCTCTCTCTCTCTCTCTCTCTCTCTCTCTCTCTCTCTATATATATATATATATATATATATATATATATATATATATATATATATATATATATATATATATATATACTAGCTATTTATGTATTGTTTGTACTGCCATTATCAGACAGGAAAATTCCCACACACTGCTCTTGTGGATTACACATTGCATTGAATATCTAACCTCTGTCACTTTTCAATTTTCCTCTTGCCAACTCCTCACATCCTGGGTCTACAATTCAGATACGCCTCCTCCTCTTTCACCCCAAACACATTTCTTGTCCATCCCCCCTTCCCAGGGTCTATATCCATACATAACTCACATTCCACAAATCTGACCTTCTCCTCAGAAACCCTCTCCTCCGCCATTGATCAATCAATCTCTAGAAACCACAGCGACAGGCTAATCAATGTAATCTGAAGCAAGATCGAGTCACTTCCGGTCAGTAATCGTTGCGTCCAGTGCAACACGTTTGGAAGGAAATGTAGATAAAGCGTTTCGACCCTAGTTGTATATTGTCTGGGCGATGTACATGGCTGGGTGATACAAGAAAGAAAAGCAAAGGTGTCTTTGATTATATTCCTAACCGCGAGTCATCCATTTTGGATTCACTAGCCATACCCATAAACAATGCAATTGTAGATCGTCGAGGACTCTTCGCGTAGGTTAAACAGGTGAAGAGTGTCCTCTGTTTACCAATAGTTGTCCTCTGTTTACCAACTAGTTGTCCTCTGTTTACCAGCTAGTTGTATGTCTTTTACAGGATGTTGCAATCAACTCCAGCATTTATTGAAGTGATTTAAAAGGCGATTTTACGTTTAGTTGTTTTCATTGCTTTGCGAACGTCAGACGCACATGGCACCGAAGACAGTGCAAAGATATCTGCTTCAACATCGCCTGCTCCAGGTATGTCGAAAATTTGTGAAACTGCGTTCACAAACAATATAATTATAAGATTTTCATATATTCTAAAGAATTGGACTATGAACTAAGAAACCTATACAGTTTACTGCGTTAATTACCCCCCCCCCCCTCCCCACTCCTGAGCACAGGCAAGAACTAATATTAAGAGTAATTACGTTGGAGTGATGCCGTGACTTAGCATGACAAGGATCAGAACAGTACAAACCGTCCTTTGGCTAAAATTTCCTAGCTCCTTACATCAATAACATGCTGGTAACGGAAACGTCGCTGTGGTAGGACTTACGAATGCAATTCGTAATTCAGTATACCGCGTTCGAAACAGAGCTGCAGACGATTTGGAAGTAGAACGCCTTGTACTGATTTTTGATTCAGTGGTGTGAGTGCCGGTCGTTCAGAAAGCAATGGCAAACTATTGAATGTAATACTTGAAAAGATATCACAAACAGTCAAAAGATGCTGGGGTTGACTGCAACTTTCTTTAAAGGACATGCAACAAACTAACGGACATTTGCCGAACATTTCCCAACGTTACCCTAATGGCCTCAGACACCTCTCCTTATCCGAAACATTCGTATACAATGTGGAAACGCTGGACACAACACATTCATAACTGGGAAGAAGCAAAAGCACTGACTGAATTGGAAATGCTGTCAAGAAACAGGGCACATTAGTAAATACAATGCACAACAGGGTGGCACCCCAGTTACCCAAGAAGGAGGTTATCGTAAAAGAACAGCCAAAATGTAAACGCAATGAAACCATCCCACAAGCCAAATTTCTGTTAAGTGTGTACTATCATCTAGACTCAACACAATGGTACATTTATTTCTGGCCTTTTACAGGGGTAAATTAAGTAAAGAAAAGTAATTAAAGAACCTTCTTTCGCGACTTGATGCGTATAGGGTATATGGTGCTAACTCCATAGTTTTGACACTCTGTAAACCCAGGCCTGTCAAATATTATGGTCGTGACACCTCACATACCCGCAGCAGATGTTTGCTTCGGGTAATGTTTATTTGTTGTATTTTATATGAGTATTCACATTACATGTATCTAATGACTGCGTGTTATTCCCAAAGACTGGATAAATAAACATACATATGTGATATATAAAGTGCGTTGCTGTTTATGGAATCACAGGTGAGAAGACATTGTCTGATAATATGTCTTACTGTAGGTTGCAAAGTGCTGTTTCTTTTGTCAAAGCAATGGGAATTGCTGAGATTTTAAGATGCAAAAGCGCGTGCGTGTATTTTATCCAATTTTTAAGGCTGCGTGAACCTAGGAGCTGCACTAGTCAGAAAATAATCCTGTCCTCTGCTGACAACTGAACCCAGATCACTGTTTTTTAACAGCGGGCAATTCGGAAGCAGACAACTGGTATGAGACGTCGACTGTTCAGAAAGCAATGGCAAACTACTAAACTGAAAATCACCCTGTCAGTCACAATAGCTAGTAAACGCTGGAGTTGGCTACAACGGCATGTAAAAGAACATGCAACTAAATTGAAACGAAGACTTCATGTTCCTAGATACACTGGCTACACTCTTAAGTTAATTAACGTTGTATAGTATGTAACCAGATAAACACAACCGAATAATTATCGGAGTAGAACAATGTCACACACAACATATGGAGATTGATTGATTGATTGATCTAGGAACCGACATCACAGCATTCGGGACATTCCCATAAGCGCTCCGTCCCCATCCTCAGCAACCAGCGAAGAGTTCCAACACTAATAGTTCCAGTAGCAATCTGATTATATGTCCGTCTCGCCTTTCCTCTGAGCGTCGAGCGTCGGCCAGATCCCCTCGTCACTCCTCGCTGCCTCATTCTAACCAGACTATGGTGATCCATTTGCTCCTCCGAGGTGTACACGTGCTCCCACAAGGCCGCAACCACATCTGCCTTGTCATGCATCAATACTCTACCAAGTTCTGCCGAGCCAGCCAATCTGTCCGCCTGTTCATTCCCCAGCACACCGGCATGCCCAGGAGAAAAGATCCAGGTGATGCTTGCATATATATATACAACATATGGAGTTACCAACAAAAGTGAATATCTGTTGTAGGTCTGATACATTTCCTATAAACCAGCAATTAACTGTTATATTTCTGGGAACGGGTAAATAACTCCGTGTCAAAGTGGTAATATGTGGACAAAGAACTAGATTCAGATTTTCGACACCACTTGCCTCGCAGGATGGCATGTCCTTAATTCTCAAAAATTTCCTGGTATCCATATTTTCAGGACTCCACAGCCTCGAGACATGTGGTCACTAACCGCCCACCTCACTTATAAGTTTAGTTTAGTCGACCGATCAACATCACTGCACACGGGTGTAACTCATAATTACTCCGTTCTACTCATAACTCAAGCCTGAGTCCGGAGAATCTCAGCTCAGTGCACGAACTCCGTAGCACCGGCGAGGATCCTGACATACTTTGGGTAGATGTTTAACTCGAAATTTTGCCCGGGCAGCGCCGTTTGGCTACTCTTTTTCGATTTCCAACTGCCAAGGGATTTTTTTTCGTGCGCAACAATACACACGGGAGTCTGATCTCACTACCCAGAGACCAGGGGAAATTTGTTACTAGAAGTCAACGTGACAAAATCCTTGCCCTCACCGGGGCTTTAACCCGGGACCTCCAGCACTCGAGGCGGACACCTACCTCGAGGTCCACTAAGCCCCCTTGTTTGTAATGTATAGTTTTCACAAGTCTAAGGTCTTTATAATAATTATAACAGCATTTCAACAGCATCTTGAAATGGCCCAATGCAATATGGCACCATGCTCTTGGGGATACCCTATACATGATTACCGGACTGACACGCAAGTATTCCAGCCACCAAGTTACCGCAGCCCCTGATTACAGATGTAGTTGAGGACGGGACCCGTTTACATGACTTAGGGACAGTAGACTTATGGTGCTAGACCCATATTTGTGTAGACCAATCAGCGTTAGGTGGGTGATACGGTCGGTATCATTTCGTCTGCCTTAACTTCCCAAGATATTTCCAAGTACCTATTTTAGGCTAGGTTGACTCTTTAACATCTGCCAAATACGGATTCAAACCTATGATAACTGGACTAAACAAAACAAAGTCGCTTAAAAGTCGAGAGGATCGTCTTCATGGCACCGGGTTTTGTCCCATATGGCTTGGTCTCTTTCCACAGTGAGGGCTGCCGATAGCATCGCTCCAACGACGATCCCCAGGAGTCTCCGAGAAAAATGCACTCGTGAACCGAAAGACGTAGCCCGGAATCGACCCCACAGCCTTCGGAGCGCTAGGCAGACGTCTTGACCACTTCGTCACGGAGCCTCCCGCTAGTTGACTGGTATGTGAGTGTCTGACCACTATGCTACCATGGCTTCCTATTAAAGATGCGCTAAATGGAAATCAGTTTATTTCTGAAAGGCAAGGAAGACTAGCGGTGCAACTGGTACATTCAGATTGTTAGCAGAAAAATAATCATAAGGCAAAAACAATTCTATTCATATGATTCATTACTATAAACAAAGTGTCAGGGTCTTAAACTTGGCTCGCTACCCTAACACATGTGAGACAGTACAAGTACAACGTGATTTGACTTGAGACTCAACGACACAACGTTCAATGGATTTATTTACAGATCATATACAATACGATGATCACTACAAGCTATACTTTACACTTCAATACACTTACATACACAATACAGCTCACAGTCTATCTCTCAAGATGTCCAGACACTCGACTTTCAGGCACAGAAACCACACAACGCCTTTCTCTCATCATGCGTCCAGTCGAGTCTACGTCCCAGAGCTGTCTGCCTATAGCTCGCAACTTGCCTTCCACCTAAAGTGGCTTCACGAGGCATGCGTGCGTCTTGCGTCGTCCTTGCCTGACCGCTGCCCGTCTCGTCAGCCAGCAACCTTGCAGGCAGGTAACTGCTACTCGCCTGGCGGCGTAACGAAGTTACGGCATCCCTGCTGGGGACTAGGTCGCCTGGCGGGCGTAACGATGTCACTGCATCACTGCACTATTCTAGACTCTGACATGCTCCCCCGGCAACTTCATGAAAGATGTCATCTTTCATGCATACTATATGTACATACTGGGTTAATATTTTAACCTTGTCAGAGTCGACCCTTCTGTTGTTATATACATTGGTATCATAATACATAGAAATACACATCTGCCATATAAGAAATGGAAGTTGTATTCAACGACATGTGGTGTTCAACCTTTAACACTGGTCAGGTTTCATCCTCTCGATGGCTGATTACCTCAATTGCATTATTGACCCAGTCAGATCGGTAGTACCAGCTTCCAAGCATCTACCTCGCAGCCTCCAAAAAAAAAAAAACGTAATAATATGGTTCTTGAAACAAAAACCATCTGGCTAGACCGAAATACGGCTTTATAAAAGTCGCATTAAACGCTCATACCCTGATCTCATTTGGCCAGGAGCTCTTGTGTTGGTCTGCAATGTCGGTAACACTCTGCCATGCCCAGTAGATGGCTTCCTGGTGTGTTAACAATCTGGCAACAACATGGCTATTTATATACAACACATTACAGTATACATTTCATTCAAATTATGGCCCTTTGTGTAATGATGTAATAACAATTAAATGAAAGGGGAATAACTTCAAAATTTATGAAATATAATATTTTACAATAATTATTCTATTTCTTAGCGTCATCGCTTGATGTTTCTTCATACTAACGAGAAAAAGTCGGAAGTATGAATACATTAATCAAGATATGATTCTAAGATTACACTACATAAATATATAAACACACAATTCGTGTATTCAACTTTGTTGATTCCTAAAGATTTTAGAATCGTCATAGCTTTTTAAACTTTTATTTGTCGTCTGCTAATTTTGCTCTAAATTTCTAACTAATCCGGAAGTACACACGAACACTAAACAGCTGATGTTGAAACTTGTAGAACACACTTGTTCCGGTCTGATGTAGTTACGGAATGTACAATGTTCTAATCGTTCATGTGTTGGATGTTTCACTGTAAAACCTTCTGGATTTCGATTGACTGCAGTGGTGTAGGTTTCAATGTTTAGGTCACACTTTCACACACGGATTTAAAATATCACTGGAAAGTTCCACACGAAGATACCACTGTCAAATTGGATAGTTCGCTTACGGTAAGTTTTTGAGCGAATGTGGCACTGTTCTTGTTTCTTAATATATACAATTAATAAAGTTCGCTTTCTACCACACACTACACAATTATACACGACAATCACTACATTAATTAGTAAAATAAGAACACTATATATATTGGGAGTAATCCCTATCACATCACATAGTAGACTTTACACAGCTTTTTGTGAATGGAAAAAAAATATTCACTGATGGATGGCTGTGTTAATCTGAGTGTATTTTACACACTGCACTCAGACATTGGTGCTTACTGGGTCGGTCGGACAACGGGACAACAGATCGGCAATCGTGTTGGTTCTGCCTGGGATATGTCGAACCTCGAAGCTGTACTCTTGGAGCTTAAGAGACCAGCGCGCTACCATCTGGTTTGAAGGTACACCTGAATTTATAAATCGCAACGGGCTGCTGTCAGATTCCACGATGAAATGGCGTCCTAGAAGAAATCTGGACAATTTAGTTATACCCACCACTAAAGCTAGGGCTTCCAACTGAGGTATTGACCATGCCCGTTCTCTGGGTTTCAGTTTCCTGGATACGAAGTACACAGGATGAAGGATGTTATTGTGCTCTTGCAACAAGACTGCTCCAGTCGCCACGGAGCTCGCATCTGTACGCAATCTGAAAGGTAAATGGAGATTGGGCAATTTCAGGATGGGATTGTGTAAGCTATTATCAGAAAAACAAGATAATACTTTACGGAATGCAAATTTTAGGCATTCATTGCTTACAATTTTCTCCGGTTTATCTTTTGTTAGTAAGTTAGTGAATACTTCGGTCAGTTCGGAAAAATCAGGAATGAACTGCCGGTAATAATTTATCAGTCCCAACAAACTTCTGACTTGCTTTTTCGTAGTCGGAAGTGAGAGTTTTAGTATCTTGGACACAATGTTATCGTCTGTCGTGACAAAGCCATTGGATATTTTGTACCCCAAGAAGGATATTTCCTGGTAGGCTATGTCTACTTTTGCAGGCTTTACCGTCAGTCCGTGCTGTCTAATACGTTCAAATGTCTGTTCTAATGTCTTTATGTGCTCTGTCATCGTCTCTGTGTGAACACAGATGTCGTCTATATAGCAAATTATGTTAGGTATATCTACTAGAAGAATTCGTGTCATACGTACGAATGTGGCTGGGGCATTGACAAGCCCAAATGGAAGTTTGCACCATTCGTACAGTCCCCAAGGTGTGGCAAATGCTGTCAGATGTCTGCTCTGTTCGTCTACTCCTATTTGCCAATATCCTTTAGTCATGTCTACCTTCGTAAAGAACCTAGCGTCTGTCTGTTCTGTCAGTAGATCGTCAGAGTTTGCCATTGGCTCCAAATCTAGAAGAGTTATCTTATTGAGCTTTCTATAGTCGACACAGAGTCTTATCGTGTTGTCCTTTTTGCGTACTATGACCATTGGAGATAAGAAGTCTGATTGGGATCGTCTTATGATGTTGTTTTTCTCTAAGTTGATGATCTCCTGATGTAAGTGTTCTTTGTAATGTAATAGAATGGTGTATGGTCTGCATCTTATGGGTGTGTTTGACGTGAGTGTGATGTGATGCTGTACTAATTCTGTTTGTCCTGGGTTGTTAGAGAAGATGGTGTTGTACTGTTGTATTAGCTGTTTGCAACTGTCTGTTTCTGCTTGAGTTAACTTTGGGTTGATTTTGATCTCCTTCAAGCAGTTTGTCGTGTCTAATGCAGGTGTTGGAATTTCGTCACTAGCCTCGTCATCTTCATGATCTATTATCACTGTACAAGCTGTTGTATCGTCTTGTTCGTTGTCTCTGTTGTAGTATGGTCTTAGCATATTTATGTGGAATATTTTGTGTTTGTCTTTTATTTGGATCTCGTAGTCTACAGGTGAAATCTGTCTCGTCACTTTAAAAGGTCCCTGCCAAGAATCAGTCAATAAGTGTCTGTCACTAGGTAGTAGAAGAAGAACGTCCTGTTCAGGTGTTAACGTTATTGTCCTGTTACCTTTGTCAGCATACTGTCTATAAGTAGCACCAGATAATTTTAGTGCATTCTTTGCAATTATACAAGATTTGATGATTCTTTCACGCAATGATGTAACGTATACGTATGATGATATGGGTTTAAGTACTGGAGTGGAGTCAGTTAACATTTGATGATAAATCGTCAATGGGCCACGTGGTTTGGCACCATAGATAAGTTCAAAAGGAGAGAAACCTGTACTAGAATGTGGTACTTCGCGATAAGCAAAAAGAATAGCTGGTAGATATACATCCCAGTTATTGGGGTGCTCTTGCGTGACTTTTGCAAGCATGTGCTTTAAATCGCCGTTAAATTTTTCTATAATTCCACTAGAGTGAGGATGGTACGGGGAATTGAATCATTGCTTCACTCCCAACATTTTGGTGAAAGCTTGGGTAGATGCGGCGATAAACTGAGTACCCCTATCTGATTGGATAGTGTCTGGGAATCCTATCCGAGAAAATATATGGAAGAAAACTTCCATTATATCATTGGCAGTTATGTTCTTTAGCGGAATCGCTTCCGGCCAGCGGCTACATTGATCAATGACATTTAGAATATATTTATTCCCTCTAGTTGTTGTATGATTGATAGGGCCCACTATGTCGACAGATAATTTCTCAAAAGGTCGACTGGCTAAGTCAGTAACTTGTAACTTTGCCTGTGGGTGTTTACCTTTTTTTACCAGTTTTTGGCAGATGTCACAACTTCTGCAATATTGTTTAATGTCATTGCAAAATTTGGGCCAATGAAACTGTGTTAATAATCTTGATCTGGTCTTAGCGTATGCCATATGCCCTGCAAGAGGTATATCATGGGCAAGATGTAAGGCTTGCTTACGATAATTAGTTGGCAAAACAGTTTGCTCTGTTGTGTTATCACCTCTGGTATAATACCTAGTGAGGATATCATTTTTCACAGCAAAATGCCATTTTGCATTCTTGGTTACCTTTGGCTTTCGGCCGATCAGATTAAAATATTTTGACAATGAAGGGTCAGCCTTTTGAGCTGTTACAAAAGTCTCCTTCATGGTGTTAGTAGGTAGTGATACTGGGCTAAGCATTTGTATAGCCTCAGTTTGATTACTTTCATCTTGCACTCTAGCAGTGGATCTGGTTACTGCGTTCACACATTCCATGATATCAGATGGTGATGAATCAATGTTATCAATGATGTCATGAGATCTTAGTGCTACATTAGCTACCATACATTCAATAGGTGGTGTAACATTATCAATGATGACATTGGATGGTGATGTTATGCTATCATCAATACACAGAGATGTTATGCCATGAGGTTTATCATTCACCTCTGGTAAATTTTCAATTATTATATCACACACTGGGTTTGTTAATGCAGCGCACTTTACTTTCCCAGTGAGGAAAGGTGTTTCAATATATGCCCATGCTAGTGGGTACTTTTCAATATTGCCTGAGAATGTTCTGCATGTTACGTGCCTGCCTGTATAGTCTGTAGGCATTATGAACGTTCTCTTCAGACCAATCAGTGAGCTTCCCGTGTCTCGAAGGACTGTAGCAGATTTGCCATTCACGTATCCGTGATGGACGTTTATCCTGCCTTTAGAATCTACTACCAAATTAGCTTCTTCATTGGCAATAGGAATGGAGTGGCCGCATGTTAAAATGCCATCTTCATAAAAGGTGTTACAAACAGTACATTTATTTGCGTTAAACATGTCAAAAGCCTGTGCTGAGTTCACAGGATGTTTCTCTGATTGTTCTTCATCTGACGATGAACTGTCAAACAAGGCGGCATTTGCTTTGTTGGTCATTTGCCTACCTTTACAATCATGGCGATAATGTCCCGTACGCCTTACAGAGGAAACATTTACGCAAATTTCTGAAGGATCTACGCTCCTTATCTTGTCTGTTTACCATATTTTGTAGATAAGTATGATATGCGGGGTTCTTGTCGCACATCTCACCTTGATGATGTGAAATTTTACAATATCTTCAGTGATTATACTTCTCAGATGTAGGCTTATGAGGTTTCTGCCTACTATAGGGTTTGTCATAGTTAGCCGATACTACAAAATTTATGTCAGTAGCTTCACTGGCAAAACAATGTTTGTTGGCTGTGTAATACGCCGAACCACGTCTCTCAATCTCATCTACACTAGTGCATTCATTCTCCTGCAAACATTTTGAAAATGCTGATGGAATGGATGAAATGACTTTATCTCTAATGATCAGATCTTCTAATCTTTGATAATTTTTGTCAATTTTAGCTCCTGAAGTCCATTTGGTAAATATATCTCGGACTAAGCAGAGGTAATCAGAGAACGTTTGAGTCGGTTTTGGGCTCAATTTGCTGAATTGTTCTCTGTAACCTGCTTCATCTAACATAAAATGTGCCATAATCTTTGCTTTCAGATAATGGTAATCTTTTCTGAGGTCTTTGGGGATGGTCTCAATGACTTTAAGAGGCTCCCCTGATAAACTCATCATATAAACAATATTCCATTCAGACAGTGGAACCTGGTAATGTTCCATTAAAGTCTCAAAATTTTGGGTAAAGGCTGCAATGCAGTCACCCGAGGTATAATTACGTACAATACCTTGATATTTCTTGTACTGGTTTTCTTTCTCCAGTCTCTCAGATTTCTTAGACTCTTTGTTAATGGCAGTCTCAGTATCAAGTTGTTTCATCTTTAACTGTAACTCCAGTTCTTCTCTCTTACTCTGAGCTGCTATTTCTGCCTTCTTTAATTCACTATCTATCTCAGCTTGTTTTGTCTTTGCAGCCAGTTCTAATTCGGTCTGTTTTGCTGTAGTTGCTGCCTCTGCTTGCTTTAAGGCTCTTTCAGCTGCTCTTTCTTCGCGTTCGTGGTATTCAGAGTATTTCTTGTCACTCCACTTCGTTAACTCATCACCTGTCAACTGTAATTTTAACCCCATATCGATGAAATCATTTAACGACGACATGATGGAAAATGCAAATGAAATACCAGCCACACAATTTGTTATAAGTGGTTAGTAAAGTAAACAATTTACAATTGTGTTCTATTGACAATACGTGCCTAAATTTGCATCCTTAAAGTATATGAAAAGAAAAATATACTCAAGTGCCCTGGATGCGGTGAAGAACGGTTGGAAATCGGGCTAGGAACTGTAGGGGTCGCTACTTCGAAAACACAAATGACCTCTACGCGCAAGGGTTTCAGATGGTACGGAAAACCTGCTTTGTTTTTGGAGGAAATAAATTAGCGTCTATTTGATGTGGTGTGCCTGCTTGTCACTAAGTATTGATTAGGTTTGTATGGCGTTGAGTGTAATTGTATGTCGTAATTTTGTCAGTCATCAATTTTTTTTTTTTACAACACAAGTCACTTTCTTTCCCAGAACTTTCTGCTTTCCACAACTCAATTCACAAAGACAATCTACATATATCTCAACACTCTACAACATTGATGACACATCACTTACATCAAGATGACATTCAGTAAGGACATAGACATCAAGTTTACAAGATGGCGACAAGGTCACAATGGCGACAAGATCACAATGTCGACACGGTCAAAACGGTGACAAGTTCAACAATCACAAATGTTTTACACGTTTACAAGATCAAACAATATGTATGCACTGTACGTTTACAAATAGTCTCCATGTTTAAACAATGTAGTAATATATCAAAATGAGCCTTCCACGATCACATTTACATGTACCATAAAGTTTGACAAAAATTCTAAGTTCACAAACTTTAGTTTTAAATGTTAATCACCTAAACACATTCATTTCAAAGCCGGACGAATGCCACCACGTCCACACATGTCAGGGTCTTAAACTTGGCTCGCTAATCTAACACATGTGAGACAGTACAAGTACAACGTGATTTGACTTAAGACTCAACGACACAACGTTCAATGGATTTATTTACAGATCATATACAATACGATGATCACTACAAGCTATACTTTACACTTCAATACACTTACATACACAATACAGCTCACAGTCTATCTCTCAAGATGTCCAGACACTCGACTTTCAGGCACAGAAACCACACAACGCCTTTCTCTCATCATGCGTCCAGTCGAGTCTACGTCCCAGAGCTGTCTGCCTATAGCTCGCAACTTGCCTCCCACCTGAAGTGGCTTCACGAGGCATGCGTGCGTCTTGCGTCGTCCTTGCCTGACCGCTGCCCGTCTCGTCAGCCAGCAACCTTGCAGGCAGGTAACTGTTACTCGCCTGGCGGCGTAACGAAGTTACGGCATCCCTGCTGGGGACTAAGTCGCCTGGCGGGCGTAACGATGTCACTGCATCACTGCACTATTCTAGACTCTGACACAAAGCTGAAACTGATATTCTGGAACACACTGTTTAAGATCCTAGAACAGATAGACTGGATTGCTATATTAAACACTAGACGACCCGGCCCTGCATCGCCTAGCAACTGGCGGGGCCGTCTCATTTAATTCATATAAATAGTCATTATACATTCAACTACTATTCTCTAAGCGCACAGAGTACGCGTTCAGCCCCTGCTTCCGTTCCCGTTCCCGTTGCTCGTCTGTTTCTGATCCTCCCGTTCCCGTTGCTCGTCTGTTTATGAAGCTTGTAATGCCTTGTTTCGTGTAAAAATTAAAAATTTGATTTTAACTAACTATTTCAGTTGGATCCGCAGGAGTGAAAACACCATCTGCACAAAATTCGTCTCAATCGGATGGACCGTTCGGGAACGCATAAAGGACACATACACAAAGAAACATATATAAGTAGATATAGTAGAAAAAAAATAAAGTATATTGGTCCCTTTCCCTCTACAAATCTACACTGTTCATAACTAATTTCTGGTTTAATCAGAGAGTGAGTTCCCTTGGAGCAAGATGGCGGGACAATACTTCGTGTTTCTGAAGCTCATAATGATTTTTTCTTTCGTGCTTGAGGACAAAGTTTTGATTTTAAACTAACTAACTATGTCAGTTGGATCCGCGGGAGTGAGAACAACATCTGTAGAAAATTTCATCTCAATCGAATTGAGCGTTCTGGAACGCATAAAGGACACACAAACAAACATTCTCTTTATATATATATATATATATATATATATATATATATATATATATATATATATTTATATATATATAAAAGAGACTGTATGTTTGTGGGTTTGTGGGTTTGTGGTTTTGGATGCGTTCGATAACGGTACATCCGATTGAGATGAAATTTTCTACACGTCTTCCTTTCATTCCTGTGCAACCGACTATAATAATTTCTGAATGTAAAATCTTCGACTTATTTAATAACATTTACTTTTCCATTTTCATTATATAATGTATATATAGCAGGGGCACTTCACTCTAGAAAAGTTATTTCAAGGGGCATAACTGTTAATAACATTTCTATATACTTTATAGTCATATTGTTGGACTTTCCTGCACTATTGTTACACTCTTTGTCTATAGTTATTTTTAGGCATATGAGTTATATTAAATAATGATATAATCTTTAAGGTACTTTTACAGTTGGCATAAAAATAATGCATTATGCATAACATTTTAACCCATCTTTTTCTACAGTTTTCATTGAATGGTGTGTGGAAGGACATTCTTTTAAGTTACTGTGCGCCAAAAGCTGGGCGAAACCACGCCGGTCAGACAGATAGACAGACAGACAGTCGGGAACGGGAGAGCTTATATGACTACTTATATGAAGTAAATTAGATGCTCCCCACCAGGAACTGGGTGAAGCCGGGCCGGGACAGACAGACAGACAGACATACAGACAGTCGGGAACGGGAGAGCTTATATGACTACGTATATGAATTAAATTAGATGCTCCCCACCAGGGACTGGGTGAAGCCGGGCCGGGACAGAGAGACAAACAGATAGTCGGGAACGGGAGAGCTTATATGACTACGTATATGAATTAAATTAGATGCTCCCCACCAGGGACTGGGTGAAGCCGGGCCCGGTCAGATAGACAGACAGACAGATAGTCGGGAACGGGAGAGATTATATGACTACTTATATGAATTAAATGAGATGCCCCCCACCAGGGACTGGGTGAAGCCGGGCTGGGTCAGCCAGCCAGACAGACAAACAAGCAGACAGACTGACTGATAGATAGATAGATCCCCTCCAGGGCCTGGGCGAAGCCGGGCCGGGTCAGCTAGTATATATATATATATATATATATATATATATATATATATATATATATATATATATATATATATATATATATATATATATATATAGAATCTTCGTAAGTTTGGACGGTAAAGGAAATACCATTACATGTACTGCCACAAGGGTATGAATTAATCACACACACACACACACACACACACACACACACACACACACACACACACACACACACACACACACACACACACACACACAAAACGGGACGTAGATTGTGGGCTTTACTAGAACACGATTACAAGAAACAAAATAGACATTGCGACTAAAGCCTTCGTCAGCACAGAATAAACAAACGCAAACTCGCACAACTACATGAAAACCACTCAATGAAAATATAAACGTTACTTATCTGTATCCTTGTTGTGTCTGGACAGATCTTAAACGGTCAGTGCATTTGATGACTCTTCTTGCCACAAGTGTATGCGGTGTAGGATCTTTATATATGGAACTGCCTTTACCTTTTTGAGCAAATATGGTCAGAAAAGCCAATCATGAGATTGATCTTCAACTTGTATATTAAATGTGAATCCATTGATTCAAATTAAGAGGGAAACACAGAACTTTTACAGGTAGGCCAAATGCCAGCACAGGTGCTGCCACAAGGGTATGCGGTGTAGGATCTTTTATATGGAGCTACCTTACAAGCTTGCAGGTAAGGCTACTGTGGAAGGCGGTCGAGCCATGGACCAGGCTGATATTCTGAATGATCTACGAGAAGTAAGTCTTTACGAGAACCAAGTGATGACTGTGAATCTACAACCATGGTCAGGCTGCGAGAACAGAAAGTTAAAAAAAGGTGTGGCCAAACAAGAACGCTCTGCAGAAAGCCAAAGAAGATTAATAAACCAACACAGAACTGGTGTCGTTAGCCGCTAAACGTGGCGGAATTTACTGAGGAGGGAATCCGAGCACTTATGGACTGAATGTTTCGATGTGCAATGAGGATGATCTGTCCACTAACTAACTAACTAACTAACTAACTAACTAACTAACTAACTAACTAACTAACTAACTAACTAACTAACTAACTAACTAACTAACTAACTAACTAACTAACTAGCTAACTAACTAACTAACCAACCAATCAACCAACCAACCAACCAACCAACTAACTAACTAACTAACTGACTAACTGACTATCTGACTGACTGACTGACTGACTGACTGACTGACTGACTGGCTGGCTGACAGACTAACTAGCTATCTGACTGACTGACTGGCTGGCTGGATGGCTGACAACAGACAGACAGACAGTCAGACAGACAGACAGAGAGACAGAGAGACAGACAGACAGACAGACAGACAGACAGACAGACAGACAGACAGACAGACAGACAGACAGACAGACAGACAGACAGACTATCTGACTAACTATATGGAGCTACCTTTATGTATGGAACCAGCTTTACCTTTTAGAGCAAATAAGTTCAAAAATACCAATCCTGAGATTGATCTTCAACTTGTACATTAAATATGAATTTTTTTTTTTAAATTCGCATATCCTTTTACAGGACATCGCTGTCAACAGCAGCATCATTCAGCTGTCTGTTGATTTCTTGGCAAGATTACGCTCAGTAGTTTGCCATTACTTTCTGAGCATTTGGCTCAGTTATCCCGCAAGTCACCAGCGGGGGACGAACCGGACCCAGTTCTCGCCCGCTACGAGACTCTGCGTGATAAACGGGATTACGGAGAAAGTGGTGAAACCCCTCGGCCAGAGAGACCGGCAAATATGAATTAATTATATCAATTAAAGAGGGAAACACAGAACCACCGCCAGGTAGAAGAGGAATGCCTCAGTGATGTCTGCTGTTCCCCAAGACATTTTAAGTGATTAAATGCTAAGGGATGATTAATCACCTTAAGCAATTTTCCATATCTGCCATAGGTTTATATACAGCAGTTTTTCATGTGTAGCTCCCTTTAATTGGATATATAATACAACATGTCTACTACAGTATTAACAACTTTTAAGTCATAACTTTGACACACCTTTACTTCCCATTTTCCGCCATCCATGTTCGTTTGACCCAAATCTACTTTTAGTTTGCCACTGAATCTGTTAATGATTACTGAGAAATAATGATAACAACACAAACACAACTGAAGGATAGAACTGGGAGTTAAAATAAACGGAGAACAAACTAGTATAAGATAACTTGCAGACCACCAGACCATATTAGGGGGTACAGAACAGTTACTTCAGACATTATTACACAACATAAATAAAACAGCAAGAATACGCAATATAAAAATGAATGCCCAACAGTCAAAGCAGTTCAGTAGCTAGAACCCTCAGACCTGACAGCTCTAAACAGAAGAACAAAACATGGAACAAGTTCATAAATGTATCTATCTGGGCTTTAGAAAATGTAAGAAGAAACATCAGAAATGATGAGACCAGAGACGCAGTGGTCATGCTGTCTGCCTCGTGCTCCGACGGTCGTAGGTTTGTTTTTGTATTCTGTCATTTGGTTTTCAGGTGTGGTTTGTTTGTAGCCACAGCTACAAAGTGTGTACACTGCGACGCTTTCGGCACACGCTCTACAAGAACAGATTGATCTAGATGGGATAAAACCTAGTGAAATAAAGTTGATACTCTTGTCTTTTAAAATTTGTTTAACCTTTTATTCTAAGCCTTAACATATGAGGTGGGTGGCCAGTTCCCTTTGTCTTCACCCTTCCTTCCAAGACATGGCAAATGTTGAAAATTGTCTTTATGAGGTATGGTCCACTCCAAAGTCATGCTGGTTGGGGAAAACAATTCTGCCTTTGCTGGGAATCTGTGCATCCTTTATTTTTTCCCTAAATCCAAGTTGTGTTTTGCTTTGCTGGGGTACTATAGTAGTTTGTAATCTATTCTCAAGAATTTTGCAACATATTTTCCCAGTATGACTCAACAGTGAAATGCCTCTGTATTGTGTGCAGTCTCTTTTGCTGCCTTTATTTTTCCAAAGTGGGATACTTATGGCGTTTCCCCAGTCTCGTGGTGTCTGTTGTTCTACCCAAACATGGTTGAATATTCTATGTAGCCATTCTGTTCCTACTTCTCTTTCTGCTTTAATTAGTTCATTTGATGTTTCATGTTATCCTGGGGATTTGTTCAATGGGGCTAATCTGACGGCTTCTATAATTTCTTCTTTCAGTATATCTGGTTTTAGTTCTTAAGTGGCATCTGTGTCGGTTTCTTGAATTCCTGTGACATGTGATGGGATGTTGAGAAGTTGTTCGAAGTACTGTTTCCATTCTATTAGGATTTGTGTTTGTTCACTTATTGGGTCTCTATTTTCGTTGTTAATTATTTCAATTGGGTCAAAGGGTTCTCCTCTGGTTCTCATTGCACTTATCTTTTTGTAGAAGTTTCTGGTTGCCTCGTTGTAGTTTTTACTTAGGGTTTCTCCATATTCCTCCCAGTCTTTTTGTTTTTCTCTCTTTACTATTCTATTCACATGTCTTCTCGCTATTCTATATTCTACGTAATCACATTCCTGTTTGCTCTTCGACCACGTTTTATACAGCTTTCGTTACTTCTGCGTTCCACCAACTTGTTATTTTCTTGATCCGTGTGTTTCGTTTTTTCGTGGTTCCACTTGTTATTTTTGCAGTATTTAAAATGCTTGATATGAACATCTCCAATTCTGCTTCCACTGTCTTTCTTTCTATGGGTAATTTTACAAAGATTTCAGTTAGTTCTTTCTCATAATTTTCCCTCACTGGCTCGTCTTTGAGGGTTTTTAAGTTTACCGTTTCACATGTCATGTATTTTCTTAGTCTTTGCTTTCTTCTATTGATGGTTCTTATAGTGACAACGACTGCTTTGTGGTCTGTGTTTATACATATATACCCTCTAACACACACACACACACACACACACACACACACACACACACACACACACACACCACACACACACACACATATATACATATATATACACACCCACATGCTCACACATAATTTAAGAAAGGGGGACGATCGCGTTTTGTGTGGTCTTGAAGCCAGTTTGAGTCTGCCAATATGTGGTCTTATCCCCCCCCCCCCTCCCCCCCCTTAGAAACCATAATATCCTTCCCTGAGATATTTGTAAGTCGGAAAACTACCAATGCTCGATGTGAATTTTGTGTGTGATCGCGCCCGCGCGCACGTGTGTGTATGTGTGTGGTAAAGGACGGAGAAGAAATCCGATACTGAAACCACCTCCTTATGTCGTGATGTAATATATGTGAAACCCTGGCGATCTGCAATGGAAGTGTATTACGTTGTATAATTAATTGAGGTTACAGTGTCTACAGATTAGCCCGTTTGTGACACACGTTGGGTTTCAATCTCCAGAAGTGACGAGATGCACCTCCACCTGAATACTAAGTTTAACCAAGCCTTTTCGGATAAATACCAGTAATTTTCAGAATTGCTTAGGGTGATCCTTGGTAAGGAACTTTTCTTATAAAAGAGTTGGCCATCCTATCTCATTGTGCCCTGACTCAGAATATGTGATGGTTAAACATTTCATATCTCTATTATAGTATTTGATGAAGATTTGAGTGTACCTTTTAATATAGTTAGTGAGGCTGTTGTATATAGTCAGCGCCAAAGTTGTATACGGTCAGAGCCACAGATTTATATAGTTAGTGAGTCTGTTTTATGCAGTTAGTGCCACAGTTTTATATATTATTTCGCTTATGATGCTAATAAATCATCATCATCATCATCATCATCATCATCATCATCATCATCATCATCATCATCATCATCATCCAGTGCCTTGCCGGCTGGCTTGGGCGATCACGCCTCTCCACAAATTGCGATCTTCCACGGCGTGGATCAATTAGTGTGTTGACTCTCTTGCGTGCCATGACACAAGACTGACAAGAATCTTTTCCCGCTGTCTTCCCCGATCACTCTTTCCGCAAATCATTCCGGTTGTTGCGACATGTTCCAGTTTATTTTGTGTTCTCATAACGTTCCCAAAAACGATGACTGCCTCTTTCTGATGTTTATGATAAGGTGTCTTTGCCACTGAGCTCCCCCAAAATGTCCAGATTGCTTATTTTGGCTGCCCAAATAATTTTCAGCATTCTTCTATTAAACCACATCTTTAAGGTTTTCAGTGATATTTTTAGTCTGTTAACTAAACTGTCGAATGCCATATGCTAAAAGCCCAGGGAAAGTTAACTCGGTCAACAAATGCCCACAGAAGTCGGATGCCTAACGGCGCAAGAACACAGCTCTGCTGTAAACAGGCACAACGCAATCACGTCCGGAAAAAAAACTCCGTATGAACGCAGAAGAAGAAGAAGTATGCTAAAAGTGGTTGTATGTAGCATGCAAGAACTCCTTTCAAGGACAATAACTTATTCCACAAAACATTCTCCATTTGACTGAATGAGGATTTGGTTATCCTATTCTGTTCTTTGCCGATCTCCCTGGTGAAGGGGTTAAGGACGTTGTTTGTAATCCCGTATACTCTCATACGAAACACAGCTGCACGAGATTCGGCAGCGGATCGCGTCACGCTAGTTACTTACAAAGGTATGTGTGCCGGTCCTACAGAAAGCAATGGCAAACTACTGAACGTAAAACTTGCCAAGACATTAACAGCAGTTGAAAAATGCTGATGTTGACTGCAATTTCCTATAAGGGATATGTGAAAAAATAATTATGTCCTTTGTCTCAGTGATGTGATGCATCTTCCATATGATGTTATCCATGTGCCTATATATCTGAATTTCTGCATGTGCCCCAAAATATCGTCATTTACTGTAATTGCACATTTAGGCACAATCTGTTTGTTTGATATCACCATGACTTCTGACTTTCTATTATTCAAACCAAAGCCATTTTTTTCCACTTTATATAACCTCTGTGTCTATCATTTCCCGTAGATGATTCTGATTTGTTGCTATCAAAACGGTGTCCTCAGCATAACGCATATTATTTATATTATGTCCACCAACTAGAATCCCTGACATATTTTCTGTAGATCTCATTATATGTTCACTGTACAAGGAGAACAAATCAGGAACCATTACACAATCTTGTCTGACCTCCTTCTTTATGCACTGTAATGTTTCTACAAGGTTGTTGATTCTTATGGCTGCAGTTTGTTTCCAGTACATGTTCTTTATTATTATCTGCAGATAACTATGCATTTTTAATTTATTTTCTTTAAATAAATGTTTCTTTCTTTCTTTCTTTCTTTCTTTCTTTCTTTCTTTCTTTCTTTCTGTCTTTCTTTCTTTCTTTCTTTCTTTCTTTATGCAGCCCTGACTTTGGTTCTAAGAATCCAGATCCAATATGGCTTCACCTGCCCTTCACCCTACCTGTTTTGTGCACATTAAATTAGTTGCATGACCTTTACAGGACATTACAATCAACTCCAACATTTTATTTATCTGCTTGTGATATACTAATAAATCCTACGTAGTTTGAGGTTGCTGTTTGAACGGGTTAAATCAACGCCAAGCGATCTGCTTTTAAATCGTCAGCAGCTGATTTCGAACCCTCCACATGGGATGTCGGGGATTTGCAAAGTTGTGTTCACTAACCCCCTAGTAATAGAAATCTGCGAGTAAACACGCTTAGTCATATGCTGGGAAACACCGAGGCCTATACAGAAACCGGATTCATAACTTGTTAGATATAAAGTTGGTTTTTCATCCGAGATATTATTATTATTATTATTATTATTATTATTATTATTATTATTATTATTATTATTATTATTATTATTATTATTATTATTATTATTATTATATATTATTATTATTCTAGCGATAAAATATTCAGTTTGTTGCACATGTTGTGCCTAGAAAACCACAAACAGCCCAGACATGATGGGTTAAATGCAACGTCTTGGAAAGGCCATGCAGCTAACTCAAATAATTCAACACTGATTAACGATAGGGTGGGGGTGTGTCTGGCTGATTGGGCGCGACCACCGATAGTTCATTCAGGACGGTCTGTTGTTAATTTAGGAACAGGCAGACGTATGGCCGTTTGATTGTTAAAATCCCTTGTTCCTTCCGCGAGGAAATGTTAATTATGGCTAAGGGTTCAGTGTGCTTTGGCTTACGATGTTTAGTATGTTACTAAACTACTGAACGTAAAATTTCTTAGTAAGTCGCAGTCAATGGGGGAGAGGGGGGGGGGGGGGGGGGGCTAGGTGTAAATGCAACGTCTTGCTAAGGATGTGACATTAAAAATTAAATCATGTTATGAATTTCTGTCTGCCGTATCTCTTGGTGGATGTGAATTGGTGGATTGGTTATTATACACAGTGAGAAACTAGGTTTGGAATTGAGTTGTAAGTAAACAGAGATCATGGTCGTCTCCAAGATGAAAGAAATACCACATTGTAACATACAAGTGAATTGAAATATTCTTAAAAAGGTGAATTGTTATAAATATCTGGGAACAGTCGTAACATCTGATGGAAGATGCCTTGCAGAGATTAGATCAAGAATTGCCATGGCACAGATGTCCCTCTGCAAGGTGAAAAATATACTCACCAAAACAAAATGTTGTCAATTGCAATAAGAAAAAGAGTGTTGAAGTACAAAATATAACCCATATTGTTGTATGCGTGTGACACATGGACAATTAACAGACAAGCTGAGAAACATCTAATGGTGGTGGAAATGTAGTTTTTGAGAAAAATGCAACGTGTACCATTGACGGACAGAAAATCAAATGAGACAGTCTTTCTAGAGACAAATGAAAAACGGAGATTGATTGGAGAAATTAGACGTGGACAGTCAAAATTGTTTGGACATATTATGAGGAGAAATTGACTTGAAAATTTGATGACAACTGGCAAGCTTGATGGAAAGAGAGCAAGAGGAAGACAAATTGATAAATACCTTGATGGTCTGACAGCATGGCATGGTCGGGACAAACACACAGACCTGATTCGAGACTCTATTGACCGTGTGTAATGGCAAAACATGACCGCCCACGCCTGTCGACATGGCACTTGATGATGATGAATGAGACCGAGGTTCTACAAACGACCTACAAGATGATCAAATGGTTGTGAAACACACACTTTTGGCTACTCACTGGCGCAACAGGCTCCTGCACTATAATGTTAGTCTAATTGTGTGATCTAGAACAGGAAACTGTAGAACTTAGTGAGCTATTCGAGTATGCAGTAATAGTGTTCCTTGAAAAACGAAACAAAAGCAATGAATTATTCACATACTTGACAACTTGTGGCTTGCTTCAGCATTGCAGACAGTGTTAATGCGTCTCTGTGTGTCCGTTTGTGTATGTTTGTCTGTGTGTGCATGCGTTTAGATGCTTGTTTGGATGTCAATGTGTGCGTATGTATGTGCATTGTATGTGTTTGTATGTCTGTGTTTGTCTGCGTTTTTATTTGTGTCCATGCAGTCTGTGTTTTATTCTGTATCTGTATGTCTGACGGTATGTGTGAATGACTGTATGCCTGTACTTGGTTGGTTGTATATATATATATCTTCTTCTTCAGCTTTCCGAGCCATTGAGGTTCTTTGCTGCAAATACAATCCGCCTCTCTGGTGGACCTTCTCTTGCCATTCGTTGATTCCAAGTGCTTGTAGGTCTGTACATGTATTATCTCTCCACCGTCTTCTTGGTCTACCTCGGGGTCTACGGTCATTTATTTCCTGAGTGTAAGCGAGTTTTGTTTCCCTATTATCTTCCATTCTTTCTATATGCCCCAGCCATTGTAGTCTATTAGCCTTCATGATACCAGTGATTAGCGGGGACTTAAACAGATCATAAATGTCTTTGTTACTTCTTCTTTTCCACTCTCCACTTTGTGTATCCCTAATGGGTCCAAAGATGCGTCTTAAGATTTTGTTCTCAAAGGTTTGTAACAAGGCTTCGTCTCCTTTCGTTGTACTCCAGGTTATATATATATATATATATATATATATATATATATATATATATATATATATATATATATATATATATATATATATATAATCCATCCTCCTAAAATGTCCTATCCATCTAAGTCTACGAAGACTGAGCATGGAATAGATCGTCACACAACCTGATCTTTCCAATACTTCAGTATTTGTGATTGTGTCTTGCCACTTAAAACCAAATATTCTTCACAGACACCGCATATGAAAGCCGTTTAAACGTTTCTCTTGATGTGAGTAAGTTGTCCAGGTTTCACTGCCATATAGAAAAGTACTAAGGACGAGGACTAAGTACTAAGGCTTGGTAGACGAGGACTTTTGTTTTGGAAGTAAGCTTCCTGTTCTCCCAGACTCTTTTTACTAACATATTCATTGTTGTTGCTGCCTTACCAATCCTGATGTTGATTTACTGATTGTGAGGTTTTTTTGTGGGTTTATAGAGAATTACAGAAGTTCCAATGAGTGAAGTTCTATAAAGTATATCTCTCTATAAAAGATACAGGTTAGTAACAGCAAGTAGTGTCTAGAGGTATTGATATTTATTCTCGCATAACCCTTGTAGAGAAACCATTCAGAATTTTGGCTCATCGAGTACCCCCACTGTGAGAAATTAGACCTAAGTTAAGTTCTACACAGAATTATTTATAGATGATTTCTCTTCTAGGCCATATTTAGAGATCTTGGCAGTTAGCCACAGCAACCAATGAAAGCAGTTCTCTCATCTTCCAGCTGACTGTGCTCTGGTCGCCAACCTCATGTTTGATCTCTAATTATTCATTTCAAGTGACACAAGACACTTGGACAAATGATCACATTGACAATTGTACCATTGTAGTGAACATAACAACAACAACTGTATTTTACACTGGTTGAACAGACAACATGAGAAGATCTTGACAACAGTTGGACAAACATTCAAAAAGAATGATCACACCAACAGATTAGACAAGTCATACATCATGGAAGATACTTGACAACAACCACACAGAACTTTCACAATCTCTGTAACCAACCACAACAGTAGAGTAACAGTCACCATGAAGATGCTTGACACCAGTTGGACAAGACAACCACAGAGGACATATATCTCAAAAACTGTTTTCTTACTACTAATCATTTATTAATGTTTCTGGACCAGGTGAAGACTCAGGCTTCATATAGTCAATCATCACACTTCAAATTCTTAGTTAATATGTAATATATTGACATAATTATGAACCTAAATACAACACCCAAATCCCACCGAGACATTAATCTAAATAACCCTCCTCCTTCACTTCTCTACTCCATAAGTTATCCTACACCACACTTTAGACTTAAATCCTTTCTTCGACTGTTAATGAGGGAAACACAAGATAAGTCATAAATTGGGGCAAGCATAGGGACGTTCTGCTCCACTGGTCTGTTTAATCCTTTTAGCACCTATGATGGTGTTGGACAGCTCAGGTTACAGTTCTCCCCATGATGGTTTTCCAATTCAGGCTATTCCCTGCTGTCACAATCTTGAAAGAAATTTTAAAGCTCTATCTTTTCACTGGTGAGTACATGAAGTTGACACTTAGGACTGTTCTTTTACTTTTCCAGTAGAGGAAGATCTAAAAAGAAACAATATGTCCTAGCATTCTTCTTTCTGTCTATCTCACCTAATTTTGACTGTTCATGAAGTTGACACTTAAGACTGTTCTTTTACTTTTCCAGTGGAGGAAGATCTAAAAAGAAACAATATGTCCCAGCTGTCTTTCTTCACAGTCTATCACTCCTAAGATTTCTGATGGAACTGAATCACCACACCAACTTAACACCAATCCATTTTGTGAATTTGCTCTATAAATGAACTTCTGCTCCTTCAGCTTTCAGCCATTATTAATTAAGCTGTGATAGGGTCAGCTCCAAGTGCACCTTTAATGTCCACTCTTAGCCAGTAGTGACATGCTGAAGACCAGGTGATCTCTCCTCTTAAGGTTTCTTCCTGAATTTATCTTGAAGATATAGCCTGAAGCTTTTACAAAATTGGAGAGTATCCCTGTCTTAGGCTTTTAAGAAAGACTTTTCTTCAGTGCCATCTGTATAGGCCAGAATTAGTGGATTCAGGCTCAATCCTTGCAACCTGTTGTTCATTTTGGTCTTTTTGGAGTCTGACTTTTCAGCTGGAGTTGAAGCTAGAGCTCAGGACTTCCCTGGAGTTGTCCTGGTAATTGAAAGGGCCTCCTCCATCTTCCTCATTCTCTGTTAATAAACAAAGGCACAACATGTGTTTTACATCTATTGAACCATTGTCACAGTTATACAGTACTATCACAGATTCAGAGAGGAATGGGAGGGGCAGGGGGAGTGTGATATTCGAACACCCGCCTCTCACTGATGATGAAGTGCAATTTTATTTGGGGGTTTGGGGTGATATCCTTTCTCCAGGTTCATCCCCAAAACCGTGAAGTCATAGGCACATACTCCTAATCAGAGGCAGCTTCACACAATTATCTTGTAAATTCTCACAATAAGTAGATCACAGGGACCGGTGTACCATGAGAACAGACAGTGTGATTAAGCATCAAGAAGTAGGCATTGTATGGCAGAAATCATGCACTAGAAATTGCCTTCACATGTGGAATACACATAATGAAAGAAAACATGAATTTTCCCTGACAAATAGCATGAGCCTTCCCATGTATTCAGCTGACAAACACTGTAGGTTAATTTCTACAGTGCAATGCAGTCCTGCAAACATGGATTTGATAAGTGTCTTTACTTTTACAAATATGAGAAGTTAATTATATAATTACCATCTCATTCACTTCAAACATTCTCAGCCATTATAAGGGAGAAATTACATGCAGTATATAGCATCACACATTCTGAAACATAACTGCCAAAGGTAACTCTCAAGAGCGATGTACAGTTTGGTTAAGAATGGTCATGATAGGCACTCAACGAATGTTCAGAGCGCACAAAGGTTTTGCCATATGCATTGAGCGTGGTTTACAGTCATAAGCATATGCAAATCATCAAATCAGACAGACAATAGACATGGTAAGAATGTTTCACTGCGGTAGACATGACAGGTTTTGAGCGGCAGTTTTAGAGTCACTGTACCGAAGTCCTGTCTTCTTTCACATTTTCTCAAGAAAATACTCGGCCATTCGTCTCTCTCTCACTTCATCAGGTTTACACATAACATATTAAATGATTTAGGTACCTGATGTGCAGAGGACCACATCTTAAAGAATGCTTTTGGGCAAATTTTACCACTGCATCTTGAACATGTCCTTACGGGATGGAATCAAGGCTTCGACTGGCGGGCTAATTATGTATTAAGGAGCGTTACCAGCCCAAGGGTTACCCAATCAAATTGAGACCCCACCATTCATCTACCCTCTCTCGATCTAGAATCTACGATTCTATTTTTAGTTAGGGTATCAATACGGCTTACTGTGGTTAACTTACTAAGTATTGAGAAATGTAAATGGACTGGGGATGCGAACGTCTGAAGACATTATGCTACATAGCCTCCCCATAAAACTGTCATGGATACAATGACTGATAGGTCAGGCGTTCACAGTTCCCAGATCCTTTAAGTGGTGTCATCATTTACTCATCTTCCATTACTCCAACAAGAGCTGTGCATATGGAACCAATTGACTTTTCCTTTAAAAAAAATCTGCTCCAATATTCATCAGTCATGAATTTGGTAGCATTTGCAAAGACCATGAAGTTAGTCTTGCATGAAGTTCCATTTAGTCACTGGAAGTATGAAGAGTTATGACCACACTTATCAGTGAACTGCTCTCCAACTCATTTCTGACAATGCTCCACAGTCAATCTCCATGCTATTTTTCCTGTCCATGATGAATGATCTCTCAGAGTCACACACTTTCAAAGCATGAGTAGACCATTGAGATTCATTATGAGAAGTAATGGCTTTGCAATTAAACCAACTTCTATATGTCTGATGAGAGTGGTATAATTCCATATGTCTCTCACTCATTTGTCTTTATCAGAACTTCATTTTTCCCTTCGCCTCTGGAGAATGATAATCCTGTGAGAGTGTATTTAACTGAACACTTTCTCCAACAGTAATCTTGGCATTTGGAACTGGGTTAAAATTTTTGATCATCACCGGAGCAAAAACAATCACTTCCGGGTGAACTGTATAGCAGCCGCTGCAGAACTTAAGACTAAAATCTACTAGTGCAGATTTGGTTAGCGTTGGACACAGGGTCTACCTTTCCAATAAGCCTCTTGTGTTTGCAGATGGTAGCAATTTCCCATTATATTTCCTTGACTTATTTCTGTAGGTCTTACCATAGATTTAGAGGTGCACTTATTGGTTGAGATTTCCTCATTCCGTTAGGCCTCTATTTTGATTTGTTGTGAGAAGTGACAGCATTTTCTCTCCTTAGTTGCTCTATTTTCTAACGTAGCAACCGAATTTGTAGATGCATGTTAGACTGAACATCTACTACTACAATATAGAAGTCCAGGTGGAATTCCAACTAGTTGTCTTCAGCCATGCTTTAGCGAATTGCTTTTGAGTGGCTGGAGTATCCGTTCTTTCTCTCCCACATGAGCAAAACGTTTACTTTGGCGAATATAAGGCGTTTCTTCTCAGCCATAGAGAAGTCCGTCATTATCACAGCCACCTTTGAAGGGGTGTGATTATGTGGGTATAGCTTCATAGATCCCAATATTGACTGGAATTATTTTGAAGCAATTTTACTGACTTTGAGGATAGGACTGGCCAGGTCTTTTGAATATACCTCGCATCTCAGTAATAATATAAGATTCCACTGCGTCATGCATTGGTCTTATTGTATAAAGAGTCGACTGCTGAACTTGCAGAGATCTTTATCTTGAAAGGAGTCAGCTGTTTGAAACTGATCTTTCGTTGTGTATAGAGTGTCAACTGCTGGCGTTGCAGTGATCTCTACCATATAAGAGTTAACTGTTTAAGAACAGTAATCCTTATTAGTCCATTCCATCACAGACTTTGCTCTTGTCTAGAACCGAGCTACATTCCTACCATTTTCTCAGGCAGAAATATCTTCCCATTGAGAATGAAAAAGGAGAATGACATCAGCTGTACTCAACTTTGTCCTTCCTTTAATCTCCACCATTTCAGGCAGAAATGCTTTCTCAACTGAGGATGAATTGACGGCAGACGTCGGAGACGGATCCTGTTTTATCTCTTCATGAAATTTTTCAGGTTGTCCACGTTATGCTCCTAGTCGTATGATACGCCAATGACATCAGGTTGGTTATCCATCGTTTCCTGGACACATACTTTGCGTACTGCTCTCCACTTCCATATAAATGGCTAGGGGTCCAGTTATTTTGATGGCCTTCCTGGAGATTCAATGAGTTCACTCCTGGTGACGTGGATCCTAGTACACCAGAGATCACACCATCGAACAATAGACTAATGTCTTATAGACACCAGACTGTGGTCGGGTCATGAGTGACTGACCATGACATCAGGTAGAATCTTCCCTTCATCTCGTCCATCACGTATCAAGTACGCTTAAGAATACCACTAAATCAGGAATGGCAAGTGACTGAGTTGATAAGGATGTTTCTCCTGGAGATTCAATCGTGCTTACTTTCTCAGCAGCTTGATCAGAGCTACCGACAAGATTACACAACTGAAGAATAAACCCAACGTCGAATTGACACTGGACATTAGCCGGTACGAATACTGACTATACTGAGAGAGATGGTTAGTGAGGTGTCTTAATGGTTGCCCAAGTTTTCCATCAGGGTTCACACTCTCTGCTCTCAGTGTTGCCAACATGTTATGGGGACTGAGGAACTTAAGTACCCACTTATATGATGTGATGCAGTGATATTAAAATGTAAATACACTAATTCCCCTTTCTCCCATGCTAGCCAATAAGTTAGAAAATGGAGTAGGCCCCCTATTTATTCCCTGGATCAAGTGTCTTAATTTATCTCAAGAAAAATCAAATTTATCCTGAAATTAGCTGTCTATGTTATTTAAAAATAATTTGTGTCTTCTGGTTCTCAGGTACCTTTGATACTCATAGTGAACAACAGTATGCACAAAATTAAACAACATATTGACAGTCTATTACATCAGCCCATCTTGAACCACAACATTATCATGGGTATAGCAAACATGTTGACCCATAAGATAATTAACATTTTTGTTCAACTACATTGTACAATGTGACATTTGTGAACAGTGATACATGCAATATTACCACCATTGATGAAACAACCACCACCCGAGATTTACTTGTGGGTTTAAACATCTGGACCTTTTGTCCACATTTATGTGACGAGATCCATTACCCACATCATAAAACTCTAAGCAATAGGTTTAATTTTGCGAGAGGTTACTCCCTGATTCTAATACAAACATAGATATCCCCCACAGGAGTCCCAGACAAGGTATACCCATAGTTTACATCCCGAGTCGTCAGACCTCGTTATGTGAATCCCATAAAAGGTATTCCCAGGGTTCAATTAGTGCATAGAGCACTCAATATGTGATTACCTTGAGGGTGTTCCCAGGGTTCTAATTGCCTATATTAGTCCACAATATGTGATCCCCTTTTGCAGGTTATTCCCGGGGTCCAGTCGCGGATACGGGTCCACAACATGTGATCACCTTTAGGGGTGTTCCCGGGGTTCAATCGCGGATATGAGGCCCCAACATGTGAGGTTTTTTTGTGGGTTTATAGAGAATTACAGAAGTTCCAATGAGTGAAGTTCTATAAAGTATATCTCTCTATAAAAGATACAGGTTAGTAACAGCAAGTGTTGTCTAGAGGTATTGATATTTATTCTCGCATAACCCTTGTAGAGAAACCATTCAGAATTTTGGCTCATCGAGTACCCCCACTGTGAGAAATTAGACCTAAGTTAAGTTCTACACAGAATTATTTATAGATGATTTCTCTTCTAGGCCATATTTAGAGATCTTGGCAGTTAGCCACAGCAACCAATGAAAGCAGTTCTCTCATCTTCCAGCTGACTGTGCTCTGGTCGCCAACCTCATGTTTGATCTCTTTAATATTATTTCAAGTGACACAAGACACTTGGACAAATGATCACATTGACAATTGTACCATTGTATTGAACATAACAACAACAACTGTATTTTACACTGGTTGAACAAGACAACATGAGAAGATCTTGACAACAGTTGGACAAACATTCACAAAGAATGATCACACCAACAGATTAGACAAGTCATACATCATGGAAGATACTTGACAACAACCACACAGAACTTTCACAATCTCTGTAACCAACCACAACAGTAGAGTAACAGTCACCATGAAGATGCTTGACACCAGTTGGACAAGACAACCACAGGGACATATATCTCAAAACTGTTTTCTTACTACTAATCATTTATTAATGTTTCTGGACCAGGTGAAGACTCAGGCTTCATATAGTCAATCATCACACTTCAAATTCTTAGTTAATATGTAATATATTGACATAATTATGAACCTAAATACAACACCCAAATCCCACCGAGACATTAATCTAAATAACCCTCCTCCTTCACTTCTCTACTCCATAAGTTATCCTACACCACACTTTAGACTTAAATCCTTTCTTCGACTGTTAATGAGGGAAACACAAGATCAGTCATAAATTGGGGCAAGCATAGGGACGTTCTGCTCCACTGGTCTGTTTAATCCTTTTAGCACCTATGATGGTGTTGGACAGCTCAGGTTACAGTTCTCCCCATGATGGTTTTCCAATTCAGGCTATTCCCTGCTGTCACAATCTTGAAAGAAATTTTAAAGCTCTATCTTTTCACTGGTGAGTACATGAAGTTGACACTTAGGACTGTTCTTTTACTTTTCCAGTAGAGGAAGATCTAAAAAGAAACAATATGTCCTAGCATTCTTCTTTCTGTCTATCTCACCTAAATTTGACTGTTCATGAAGTTGACACTTAAGACTGTTCTTTTACTTTTCCAGTGGAGGAAGATCTAAAAAGAAACAATATGTCCCAGCTGTCTTTCTTCACAGTCTATCACTCCTAAGATTTCTGATGGAACTGAATCACCACACCAACTTAACACCAATCCATTTTGTGAATTTGCTCTATAAATGAACTTCTGCTCCTTCAGCTTTCAGCCATTATTAATTAAGCTGTGATAGGGTCAGCTCCAAGTGCACCTTTAATGTCCACTCTTAGCCAGTAGTGACATGCTGAAGACCAGGTGATCTCTCCTCTTAAGGTTTCTTCCTGAATTTATCTTGAAGATATAGCCTGAAGCTTTTACAAAATTGGAGAGTATCCCTGTCTTAGGCTTTTAAGAAAGACTTTTCTTCAGTGCCATCTGTATAGGCCAGAATTAGTGGATTCAGGCTCAATCCTTGCAACCTGTTGTTCATTTTGGTCTTTTTGGAGTCTGACTTTTCAGCTGGAGTTGAAGCTAGAGCTCAGGACTTCCCTGGAGTTGTCCTGGTAATTGAAAGGGCCTCCTCCATCTTCCTCATTCTCTGTTAATAAACAAAGGCACAACATGTGTTTTACATCTATTGAACCATTGTCACAGTTATACAGTACTATCACAGATTCAGAGAGGAATGGGAGGGGCAGGGGGAGTGTGATATTCGAACACCCGCCTCTCACTGATGATGAAGTGCAATTTTATTTGGGGGTTTGGGGTGATATCCTTTCTCCAGGTTCATCCCCAAAACCGTGAAGTCATAGGCACATACTCCTAATCAGAGGCAGCTTCACACAATTATCTTGTAAATTCTCACAATAAGTAGATCACAGGGACCGGTGTACCATGAGAACAGACAGTGTGATTAAGCACCAAGAAGTAGGCATTGTATGGCAGAAATCATGCACTAGAATTGCCTTCACATGTGGAATACACATAATGAAAGAAAACATGAATTTTCCCTGACAAATAGCATGAGCCTTCCCATGTATTCAGCTGACAAACACTGTAGGTTAATTTCTACAGTGCAATGCAGTCCTGCAAACATGGATTTGATAAGTGTCTTTACTTTTACAAATATGAGAAGTTAATTATATAATTACCATCTCATTCATTCAAACATTCTCAGCCATTATAAGGGAGAAATTACATGCAGTATATAGCATCACACATTCTGAAACATAACTGCCAAAGGTAACTCTCAAGAGCGATGTACAGTTTGGTTAAGAATGGTCATGATAGGCACTCAACGAATGTTCAGAGCGCACAAAGGTTTTGCCATATGCATTGAGCGTGGTTTACAGTCATAAGCATATGCAAATCATCAAATCAGACAGACAATAGACATGGTAAGAATGTTTCACTGCGGTAGACATGACAGGTTTTGAGCGGCAGTTTTAGAGTCACTGTACCGAAGTTCTGTCTTCGTTCACATTTTCTCAAGAAAATACTCGGCCATTCGTCTCTCTCTCACTTCATCAGGTTTACACATAACATATTAAATGATTTAGGTACCTGATGTGCAGAGGACCACATCTTAAAGAATGCTTTTGGGCAAATTTTACCACTGCATCTTGAACATGTCCTTACGGGATGGAATCAAGGCTTCGACTGGCGGGCTAATTATGTATTAAGGAGCGTTACCAGCCCAAGGGTTACCCAATCAAATTGAGACCCCACCATTCATCTACCCTCTCTCGATCTAGAATCTACGATTCTATTTTTAGTTAGATTATTAATACGGCTTACTGTGGTTAACTTCTAAGTATTGAGAAATGTAAATGGACTGGGGATGCGAACGTCTGAAGACATTATGCTACACTGATCTAGGGATTATTTGCTATTTACCTCTGATCCTAGATATGTAAAATGGTCTACTATCTCCAGTTCGGTGAAGTCAATAAAGATTGATGGTACCCCATGTGCACCTTGTGACATAATCTGTGTCTTCTTTGTGTTAATTGTTAAACCAAATTCGTAACTAGCATTGGAGAATGCAGATAGTAGATGTTGTAATTCTTCCTCAGAGTGGGTCGTAATTGCAGAATCGTCCGCAAAAAAGCAACTCTCTGATTAGTACCCTCATAATTTTGGTCTTGGCCTTCAATCTCTGAGCATTATAGAAGCCGCCACCTGAGCGTGAGTGAATGTATATTCCAGCATACTGATCCATCCATCCATCATGTGCCATGCCGGTAAGCGTGGGCGGTCATGTTGTGCTATCTCACTCGATCACCAGAGTCGTGGATCAGCTCCGTGTTCCTGTCTCGACCATGCCATGTAGCCAATCCATCCAGGTATTTACTTCGCGGTCTTCCCCTTGGTCTCTTCCCTTCGATCTTGCCAGTTGTCACCAAGTTCTCCTGATTACGAAAGGCATATTTCAGTAGAAGTGAAAAGTATATCACAAAGAAGGTGGGGGGGGGGGGGTAGTACACAACCTTGCTTAACTCCACTCTTGATTCCAAACTCTTCTGAAGGTGCACCATCAAACTTGATTATACCCTTCATGCCTGTGTGGAACGATTCCACAATGGACAGAAGAGTTGGTGGGCAGCCAATCTTCTTTAGTGCTTTGAACAGACCCTCACGACTGACCAAACCAAATGCTTTTGTGAGGTCGATGAAGGCAATAAACAGTGGTTGATTTTGTTCCCGGCATTGTTCTTGCATTTGTCGCAATGAGAATATCATATCAATGGTAGACCTGTTCTGCTGGAAACCGCACTGTGATTCTGGGTAGAGTTGATCTCCCATGACTTGAAGTCTGCATAGAACAATTCTGGCAAATACTTTCCCAACAATACACAGAAGTGAGATACCCCTATAGTTGTTACAGTCGCTTCGATCGCCCTTGTTCTTGTACAGCGTTATGATGCTTGAATCTTTGAAATCCTGTGAGACTTGTCCTTCTCGCCAGCATAGCTCTATTAGCTGGTGGATCTGTAGAGTGAGTGCGTCTTGCCCACTCCTGATAACCTCTATTGGAATCCCATCCTTACATGGAGCCTTGCCAGATGCAAGTTCATTTATAGCACACTTAACTTCTGTTATAGTGGGAAGTGTGTCCAGGTGGTCAAGAGTTGGCAGGGCCTCTATGGCGTTGAGGGCATCATCCGCTAGCTTGGTCTCACTTGAGTAAAGCTCTAAATAGTGTTCGACCCATCTATCCATCTGCTGTTTCTTATCAGTGATGATTTCTCCAGTCAAGGTTTTCAGCTGTGCACTTCTTTTGATCATTGGACCATAGGCTTTCTTTATCCCTTCATACATGCTTCTGATGTTTCCCTTATCACTTGCGATTTGAATGGACTCACATAACTTGATCCAATAGTCATTCGCACATTGCCTGGCAGCCTTTTGCACATCCTTCCTAGCTTGCCTTAGCTCACTCAGAGTGTTACGCGTTGTTCTTTCCTTGTTTCTTAAGAGAGTTATCTTCTTTTTATCAATCAAATGCTGCAGTATCTGGCTGTTTGCCGCATACCAGTCCTGCCTCTTATGATCCACAGTGCCGTAAACCCCTACTGCTGTTTTATAAATAGTCTCCTTAAGTTTACTCCACTTTTCACTTACTGTACAATTTTCTGATGTACCAGTGAAAGCGTCTTCAAGTTGCTGTTGAAACTCAAAGCACTTTTCATGATCGTGAGTGTTAATAATATTAATCCTGGGGCAAGATTTGTCTTTAGCTGTGTAGATTCTCTTTGGTCTCAGTCTAACCCTTGCAACAACCAAAGAATGATCCGTATCACAGTCAGCACTGTGGTAACTTCGAGTTAATGATGTATGGTTCAGATATTGTCTCCGTGTGATAATGAAGTCCAGCTGATGACAATAGCCGGATCTTGGATGTTTCTATGTGACCTTATGCAGCTCTTTTGTTTTAAAAGAGGAGTTTGTAATACATAGGTCATTTCTGGTGCAATGCTCCAGCAGCCTTTCCCCATTTTCATTCATGCGACCGATGTTGTTTTTTTCCAAGGCACACTGGCCATGAACTCGAGTCCTTGCCCACACAAGCATTGAAATCACCGAGCATATAAATGCTGTCGGATTTTGGAACTGCCTTGATCACAGAGTCTAGCTGCTCATAGAACGTATCCTTCACATCATCATAGGAAGCGAGTGTCGGTGCATATGCAGTGATAATGGTGGTAAAACCACAAGAGGTTGCCAAGCGCAGGGATAATAGTCTTTCATTACCTCCATATGGGATATCAATCATTCCTAGTAGCGATTTCTTCACTGCAAAGCCCATACCATGTTGCCTTTTGTCTGCCTGCCCTCCACCCTTCCAAAAAATAGGTGTCATTGTTTTCCCTGAGTGACCCTACCTCAGCGAGGCGAGTCTCCTGCAGGCCAGCAATATCAATGTCAATATGATTGAGTTCGGCATCAATCACAGCCGTTTTTCTGACATCGCTAATATTTGTCAAGTCAGTGGAAAATCCTGGACACATGGTTCTCACGTTCCAGGTTGCAAGTCGTAGCTTGAGATTTGTATTTTTCTTATTTATTAGTACCTTGATCATTGGTTTTACAGCTTGCTATTCAGATTTTGTCCTAGCCCCAAGCACCCATAAGCAAAATTATATCAGTGTGTCGATGGGGACTCAATTCTTCATTGTAACATATAGCTAGTGAAGCTCTTTTGCCTCATTGCCTTGCTGGTGTCTGCTAGCTGTATACATCCGAACTGAAATTAAGGTATTGGTTTTATAGGTAATTATATCCCATAAGGAGGAGACAGAGGGCTCATGATAATTAAGTGGCTTTTTAAATATTTTTTGACCTGGTATGTATGAAGGCATATTGCTACATATTCCAGTTCCTCTGATATACATTTTCTTGTGTATTTTTTTTTTTAAATTCACATGCACCTGGTTACTACCGATGATTCTGCTATTCATGATTCAATCTGTCGTAATGTACACTGAGCGTATGCTCCGACGAATTCTAACTATTACAGAAAACTTCATCCTTCTCATTCTTCTCGCAGGACATTGCTTAACTGGGATTCGAACCCGGTTACTTTTGGACCTGGGGGTTAACTGGGCTGGTCAAAGTTATCTCCACGCCACGTCTCTCCCAAGGCGGATAATGATGCAGTGCTAAATAAGATGTTACAGATTATACGAAGAACAGTAACATGAAGCGATACGTGGATGGCACCAAAAAGAAAATAAACACAGATACGATTTATAGAATCAAGCGTAGGAAGACACTGATAAAAAAGTAAAAGTCATTTCTCTTCATTAAGAGAGAACCCACTTTAAACCGCGGAGGTTTTCACGCCTGCGCTGTTTAACTCTGCGGTAATTGTAAGTCTGCAGGGAGATAGCACCATCGCTCTGTGTGTCTGCCAAGGGTTCTTAACTTGTTCACATTGTACACCAAGTGAAATAAGTTCTCAAAATGTGCATGTAGTTACAATTTTCCACTGCCCGGTAAAACGTATGAAACTCTTCATAAACACACTGCGTAGTCGGCAAACTCAGATAATTTAAGACATAAGTTAGGTGCATATCCTTTACATGACGAAGCAGTCAACTCCAGCATTTTGTGGCTGTTTGTGATTCCTGGGCAAGTTTACGTTCATTAGTTTGCCATAATAAAAGAAAGGAGCAGTTAATCATATCGAAATCGTGATATTAAAGTATATATTAAAGTAATGTTCAGAAACAAAACTTCATGTCAACCAAAAATCAATATCCGTAAACTAAAATTGAAAAATGTCCAGCAATTTCAATATCTAGTCTATATAATGAGCTACGATTGGAACTGTTCAAAAGAGGTTATATATAGACTGATTATAGCAATGCACAGGTTAAATATTAGACTGTGACACAAGACCAGTCAGCAAAGTCATTAAAATGCAAGTTTTGAGACCATGCATCATTCCTCGGAAACATACAGATGTGAATCGTGGCGTTGTTAAATATCCCTAAAGAAGAAAACCGGATCTCTTGACATTAAATGTTATAGAAAGGTTCTTCTACTATCGTGTAATATCTACAAGATCTGAACATCTAAGAAAACTGAAATATAATCAGCATCATGTGTCGGAAAACTGACATACCGTTTGCCATTTTTAGTCAAAGTAAAACATTGTGGTGATGTCAACATGCCCATATTGTGTACAGTTTACTGTGGGTACTATTCATGTTAACGCCAGAAGATGAAGAAAGGTCCATTGAAAACTGTTCAAGTATTTGGCGCCAGAAAACGGCCACTGCAGTAGTCCACAGCAAGCGTAGAAATAGACTCATCGAGGTCAACGGACACCCATTAAATCAAATGTAGCATGGCATTCTTTGCCCTGAAGCTTCAAGGTCCAGTTCTGTTGCTGGGCAACGAGAGATTTGCTGGATTTGATATCCGCGTGCGTGTAAATGAAGGTGGACACGTTGACACAGATCTATGCAATCAGACAAGCTATATCTAAGGCTGTGGTCACGTTGGCACTGATCTATGCAATCAGACAAAATATATATAAGGCCATTGTGTCTTATTGTCAAAAAGTATGTGGATAAGGCCTCTTAGAAAGAGATCAAGGATGTCGTGAGTCAGTATGACAGATCCTGTTGGTTGCAGATCCTCATCGTTCTTAGGCCAAGAACTTTGGTGGCCATGGAACTCGTGCCAGACAACTTACTGTTTAATTTTCGCTGATGTTAATGTGCAAAAGACAATACATTACATTGCTTAAAAAAATAAAATCATAAAAAAATCCAGGTGCACGAAGACAAATAATTAAAGTGACAATGGCGTGGAAAGAACAGTCTTGGAAGGCATGGTTCTTGGAAGCAAGGGTCACGCAGCACAAAGAACGAGGCGAGGCCTTACAGACATCTTGGCCATGATTAGACACCTGGCAGCGGAATTTGCAACGGGTATCGAATATTTGTGTGTGGCCGTGATGAGAGCATAGTTCTACAAGTCACTTGTTACATGATGATATTGAAATGAAAGAATATTTTCTTCTTCACTAACATCACTCTTTGACTACAGGAAGCGCCAAAGAACATAGTCAACTTAGGAATTCTGATCTTAAGCTGGCCGCTTTAGTGACACATGTTTTGGAATCTTTATACTCTTGACAGTGGTGAGGAGATGTGTCTACGTGGGTTATTATTCTCAAGCTGCTTTCTCTTGTTGCTTCTCGGGTTTAATTCTATTTAGAATTCATCTATAATTCACACCCAGTTGAAACAGTTAACAATAGTCCACCATGTTCAATCTTAGACTGTAAGCCGGGTGTCAAGCACGCTTTGCATACAGGCCCAGCGTCATGTGTTCGAATACCGAGTAGATGTGGGAGTTTGTGTTACCACCCGACCTGGGTGCCCACGTAGTCTATCATGAGTACCGGGAGATATTTTGGAAAGTAAAGACTGTTGACGTGATACTGACCACATCATTTATTGGTTGTCGATTGGTCTATAAAATATTTAGCAAACGCCATATACCCATTACGCCTGGGGAGTGAAAACAAAACTATAGTTTATTCTGTAATTGGCCCGTATGAACGCCAGCCTGTTGTCCAGAGTGAGGTAAACAGCCATTGATTTGTGTCACAGATGTAAACAACTTGTGGAATAAAAAATAAAAAAACTCATTGAACTGGTTGATAGACCCCGGACTTACACTCGTCTGTGCATAATGAGGACAGGTACAATTGGGAAGTTTAAGAAACGATCTCCTGCACCTACACTCCTCCACGCATAATGAGGACGGCTAGAAAAATTGAAATTTAAAAAACAAATTTTTTTAAACACTTAATTTACCTTAATATGTCATTTTCACCCAGCATAAATATAATAGCAACGGAGTTCTGCAGACTGAGTTCCTAATGAAAGAGGTTTGTTCATGTCCGTTGATGCCGAAATCAATGATTTTGTAATGTGACATATTCTGCTAACACTAACTCGTGGGTCATTGGGTGATTTTTGGCCAGTTCACCTATCTCATTATCTCATATATTTTTATGCCCAGAGTGTCTTTAACGTCTCGTGGTCACCTTCACGATGGTCGAGCCCTGTCCATTCTTACAGGTATCATGTCTGCCATCAATGTTCTTTCTAAGACACCTTGATGTTTAATATCAGCTCCGTTTCCCGACCTCCCGCCCTGTAAGAGTTAAACAATTTTAGTAAAAGAAATTTGAGGCAGACACATTCGAACATCGGCGTGTTTCTGAACAGTCCCACCCGTTTTATTAGCCAGTGAAAAGTGTTGACTACATACACATTTTGAGAACTGATTAAAACGTTGATGCAGAAACCTTCTAATAAAACGAAGCTTCAATAGTCCACGGTGGTATTTGGAACCCCAGAGCCATTCATTTGTAATTATCCTTGTGGTATCTCGAAAGCAGTCCAGTTAGCCACCCGGAATAAGAGGGATTTAATCTCCTTTCAGACAGTGTTAACTACACTTAATCAAGTCTTATCAGCCAGAATTAGTGCGAAAGCTCTGGTATTTTTTAATTCTGTGTGTGAAGGAATATTTAATTGATCGAGCCTCTAATACTCAAAAGATTTCCTATTAATTAACAAAGAAAAACTTTTATCAATGGGAACAGATAGGTGCACATGAGTGTTTCACAAACCAATCAATCAATCAATCATGTGTCATGCCGGAAAGCGTGGGCGGTCATGACTCGCCATTTCACTCGATCACCAGAGTCGGGGATCAGCTCAGTGTTCCTGTCTCGTCCATGCCATGTGGCCAAGCCATCCAGGTATTTACTTCTTGGTCTGTTCCCTTCGATCTTGCCAGTTGTCACCAAGTTCTCCAATCCATTTCTTCTCATAACATGTCCAAATATTTTTGGCAGTCTAATTTCTCTAATCAATTTACGATTTTCATTTGTCTTCTGTAGTACTTGGTCACTGGTTTTTCTGTCTGTCCATGGTATTCTTTGCATTTTCCTCAGAAACCACAATTCTGCAGCCACCAGATGTTTTTCAGCTTGGGTCAGAATGTTTTTCATCTTGCTAAAGGCTATTTTCGCCATGGCGATTCTTGTTCTAATCTCTTCAAGGCATCTCCCATCAGATGTTATGACTGTTCCGATATAATTGTACCGATTCACTTTATGAAGAATATTCCCATTTACTTGTATATTACATTGTAGGTACTTCGTTCTTCCTAGTGATGACCATAACCTGGTCTTTTTACAATTTAATTCCAACCCCAGCTGCTCACTGTGTACAACAACCGCAATCTACTACTTGTTGCAGATCCTGCGCATTGTCTGCAATCAACTACTGTATCATCTGCATATCTAATGTTATTGATGCTGCGTCCTCCAATGCTAATTCCATTTATATCTTCTACATTTCTGAAAATATTTTCACTGTATAGGGAAAAAGATCTGGAGACATTACACATCCCTGGCTTACACTTCTCTTAATAGGCTAATATTGTCCCACTTCATTATCAATCCTTATGGCAGCTTGTTGTTTCCAATATATGTTTTTTGTAAGTCTAATGTCTTTCCCATCAATTTGTAGATCTGAAAGCATATCCACCATGTTGACATGTCTAACTCTATCAAAACCCTTTGTGTAGTCAATAAAGCAAAGATGAATATTCTTGTTTACTTCTATAGCATGTTCAATAACTGTTCGCAGCATATACACAGCA
>JACEFZ010027962.1:0-7500 GCA_014155875.1 Cepaea nemoralis | reverse complement strand
TATGCCTTATATTCTGTCTATTTCAAGATGTTTTACACTCATAAATGCGACTTCTTAGTCTATTTCCAGGTGTTCTCCACTCATCCATATCATTATCCATGTTTTTGCATCACATCGCATTCATTCATTCATTCATTCATTCATTCATTCATTCATTCATTCATTCATCTATTCAGTAGCATGTTCTTTTCAGAACCTCGCTCCCATAACAACCTTCCGGAAAACTTCATAAGCAAGATGTCCCGCGTCAGATACACCCAACTGAAGATCATCCGCCACATCCTGCACCCATCTTCTTTTTGGCCTTCCTTTTCCTGTCTTTTGTGATATGTTTTTTTTAGTTGTGTGTTCGCATATCCTTTACAGGACATAGATGTCAACATCAGCATCTTTCAGCTGATTGTTGATTTCTTGGCAAGATTACGCTCAGTAGTTTGCGATTGCTTTGTGAGCGACCGGCTCACATACCCCGTAAGTTACCGACGCGGAGAGAACCACTACCTATTCTCGCGCACGTCACGTCACTCACGAGAGTATCTCTACATTATTGTTCTCTGCAAACTGTCCTGACGTTTCAAATCACCAAACTATTTAACTTTTCTTTGCTTAGTTTAGTTTAGTTTAGTCGACGGATCAACATCACGGCACACGGATGCAACCCATAAGTGCTCCGTTCTTCTCCTAACTCAAACCTGAGTCTGGAGAAACTCAGCTCAGTGCACGAACTCCGTAGCACCGGCGAGGATCCTGAAATACTTTGGGTAGATGTTTAACACGAAAGTTTGCCCGGGCAGCGCCGTTAGGCTAGTCTTTTTTTTCGATTTCCAACTGCCAAGGAATTTTTTACGTGCGCAACAATGCACACGGGCGTCCGATCTCACTACTCAGAGACCAGGGTAAATTTTTACTAGAAGTCCACGTGAAAAAATCCAAGTCCTCACCGGGGCTTGAACCCGGGACCTCCAGCACTCGAGGCGGACACAATACATCGAGACCACGCAATCCCCTTTTCTTTGCTTTATCGTCTTTAGTAGCCAACCTTCTTCAACCTCACCACAACCAAGGTCACATGTAGCAGTTGATTGCACTGAATTCTAATTTGTAACCTAACTGTTTAAATGTGACACCCAACGATGCACAAAATATACCTAACTATTTAAATGTGACACCCAATGATGCACAAAATATTTATTTTATAATTACACGAGATGTTTGGACCTACATCCGTCGGACCTGAATGTGTATGTTAGCTGACGAGTAATATTACAGTCAGACAGACTGACAGTAAGACTGACAGTTAGACAGACAGACAGACAGACAGACAGACAGACAGACAGACAGACAGACAGACAGACAGACAGACACACTTGATTTCGATTTAACTTTATTTTCATAGTGTCACAAATTGGGCACACAGGCCCGTCTTACATTCGGCCCTTCCAATCACTCATCTTTCGTTCATCAATAGTGCACGATACATTCACATAGGAAAAAAAAAACCATTGTAAAATGAATGTTGTAACCATGAACAATGCATATTACCATGTTATGCGAGACATACCCCACCCACCCACACATCCACCACCAACCACACGTCCCCACATCCCCCAGGCACACATACATTCCCCCACCACCCACCCATTCCCCACTCACACACACACATCCCCCTCCCACACACGTTTCCCCACACACGTCTCCCCACCTACACACCATCCCCCAAGTCACACACACATACTCCCCCCCCCCCACACACACACACATCCTCCACTCACCCACCCACACACCGTCCAACCACCCAGCCAAACACGCATCCCTCAACCACACATTCCCCCCCTCCCCCACCAAACAAACACCCCGCACCCACCCACACCAGATAACAGACAGGCAGAAAAACACACACCATGCATGCATGAATACTTAAATAGATACAGAGAGGCAGACGGACTGACAGTCATACAGACCTGTCTTTCTATTCCAAGCACATTGTGTTTTCGTTTTTTTTTCTTTCGAATAATCACAGAAATTTCCAACAATCAAACATATCTTTTTTCAGTTCTAGAAAAATATTGCTTTCTATAAACTTTAAATGTCGGGAATGCATTATATAATATGAGCTATACAGGAAAGACTCTAACATAGGACGGATGTCGTTAAATGAAAATGATAGTATGTCTGTCAAGACCATTAGTTCCCAAAGGTTTTAGTACCGCTTCCTCTAGCAAGTACAGATCCAGGGGGCGAGTGGGGAGTAACGGTAAGGTTTCGAACTTGTAGTAGAATTAATACCAAGAAAGTCGTGGTTACGTATGTGCACAAGTATATGTATTTGCACGCGGGTACGTATCTGCCCATGTGTATGTATGGTATTCGTGGCACGGAGACGTTATCGTATGAATTTTGGAACCCTGATCTGGACGTCAAACTAGGATATAAAAATATAGATCTTAGGTAAGGATAAAAATACAGTCAATTCTCACAGTTCGCTGATTTTGTAAATTATACGTTTCTTGCAGTAGCCTGGGTGAATGTAACATACGCTATAAAAATGGTATCGTATTACGAGTTTCTTTGTGAAGTCTCAGATGTATTTTTGGTTAGCGTTTAATGTTGTTTTGTCTTTTTGTATTAAACCGATTTATCTCTTCTTAAGGAGCCGTGATAGTGATGTGATTAGTAACTAGCTTATTAAGAATTGATTAATAAGATCGATATCTCGTTGGATAGTGAAAACGACAATTAGCAGACAAGTGGAGAATTCCGTGGAAGCTACGGGGAATTTTTTGGATAGAAGAATGATGAGAACACAGTGGAATGATAGGAAAAGCAGTGAAAAAAAGCCTGAAAAAACTTAACTCACAAAGGGAACTGGTTACTCGCATTTAAAGAAGACAGTTCACATGCTTTGGGCATGTTTAGAGAAGAATAAAGCTGAATTATGTGGTCAAAATTAGAAAGTTAAAAGGTAGGAGACGCAGGGAGAGACCAAGAGAGAAGATGCCGAACAGTTTGACATCATGGCATGAAGAAACATTAGAAATGATTGCAGCACACGAGCGAGTCGGTTGTGAACAGACATGGTCACCAACGCCACAAGAAATGCAGTATAAAAGAAGACAGAATAAGAAGTGTTACGGAAACAGAGGATGAAGAAATACACTACCGAATGATACATGCTCAGATAATTAATGTAATTCAGCCATATATCGAGATACAGTTCCTTGATGAAGTATATACTAGAGGAGAACATAATAACTGCTACATAGATAAAAAAAACATCATCATCATCATTATCCAGTGTTTTTCAGGCTGGAGCGGGCGATCATGTCTCTCCATAAATTGCGATATCCGACGGTGTGCATCAATTCTTGTGTTGACTTCCTTCCATGCCTTGACACAATGGCTGTCAAGAATCTTCTTACGCTATCTTCCTCTATCTATCTTGCCGCAAATCTTTCCGGTTGTCACGACATGTTCCCATCTTGTATTCTCTTAATGTAGCCAAAAAAGGTGACTGATTCTTTCTGATGTTTGTCATAAGTTATCTTATCAAACACATGGAGAATATTACAGCAATTACTCATAAACTACATTAATTCATTAACGAGTACCTCGGGCAGAATAGAAGGACCACAACGGAATGATAGAATCACTGATGCGGAGCTTAGAGTGAGAACTAGACAGGATTTTAGCGAACACAGAGGTGATGTAACAAAGCTGGAGCTGAATAGGGCACGAAGCTTGAAAACTTGATAAATAGTGTAACTATAAACTAGAACTAGGTTCTCTGGAACGCACAAGGTAAATGAAACAGAGGAGAACATAGAAGACACAGAGAAGAGGATTAAAGACAGAGATGAAAAACTATGGGGAGATCATGAAGGGCGCTGTGGGGGATAAAGGTTCAGAAGCGTAGGAAAACAAACAACACACACACACACTATTCATTATTCACACCTTGCTTATACTTTACAATTATCATACGTTAGTAGCTTGTCACTTAAATGTTATCTTATCTTTTATGTCCTGCTTTCATGTGTACACTGACATTATTGGTGTAGTTAGCATTTTCTCATAGCTTTCATATATTTCCATCATTATTACACCTGCATATTGTCATTATTATTATTATTATTATTATTATTATTATTATTATTATTATTATTATTATTATTATTGCATGCGTTGGTGTTCTTAATATTTACCTTTGCAATTCCACTTTCATCATGTTTTCATAATTGTTTCATTGTTTTGTCCACTCGAGAAAAGTACCAATGGTTGAAATGTGACGCGTGTCTTTATTTAGAAACTAGAATCAATGACATGTTTGCAGGTATAGGTGAAGGACCTGTGCTCACGCTATGAGGCATATTGGATACAAGGTTCTAACACAACATATTTCGTGTGATCGGTACACTAAGGATGACGTGTGTCAATATCACTCCAGCCACCATTACTTCCTAGAAATTATCCAAATATCCATTTCAGACTGGGGATTTTGGAGCACAGGTCAATGAAAACAATCCCCACCATGAAGGGGGTTTGACCACATGACCACCTAACGGGTAGTAATACTATACTGCATTCACAAATGTTCAATTCACGTTCAATTTCTGTTAAAAAGTATCGCTATGAAATTTTTCCTGCGTCTTATATTTACTCTCACCCTATGAATATGTCTTTGATAGGTCCAAAGGCAACAGAAATCGTGGAAAATGGCGAAATTTCTTTGCTGTTTGTCGAAAATGTATTGAATTAACGCTAACAAACTTGTTTTACAGTAAAGCACGCCAATTCGGATCACTTATGAACACTTCCGTTCACTATGTGACGTGCTTCTCATAAGTAAATTTCGTTCACCAGACCACGCAGAATATTCATTATTGAACACTGTTGTTTCCGTATGAAGATATAATACATTTCATAATATACACTTCATCTTCGACCCGTAAATTATATACCGTATGAAAACATTGAGATCTGCTGTTCAATCTCAAGAACAACAAACTTTGTTGGGTGTACATTCTCATCATTTTTATCAGGGGGCAAACATGTGTGATCGCACTATGGTCAAGTATATTTCCTATAAGTATTACAATTACCATTGTGAGCCGTGGTAACCTAATGTCTAAGGGCTCGCTTGCCTGCCTGGTGGTCTTGGATCCAATCTGCATCGGGGCGAATACGGATTTTTAAAAATGGCCTGGGCTCCCAGGACAACCAAGCCTAAAATGGGTATCAAGAAATTCCTTGGGAATTAAAGACGGCCAGTGTGATCCTGGCCATAGATTGCCGACTAATCTGTAAAATATGAGTTTAGCACTACATTTCCGATTCGCCATGAGGTGTGTAAACGTGTTCTTTAGTAACTGACATACTTACCATGTGACTGCATTGTGCAAAGTACAATCAAATCTCCTATCTGACTCTTTGTCTTTCATTGAACAGCAACGCCAGGAATCATATTGTTTGCCGAGGTCAGCATGGCCGAATGTATAGGAAGGCGTGTTCTTAAACATCCGGTGTGCTGATGCCGAGGTAAGGGGTTCAATCCCTACACCGGACAGCTGGACTAAAATGTTGACCTCTCGAGCTTGACTTTGGGACGTAAATTACAAGTACCTCTGAAGTCGGAGTGGGTTCACCTGATGGCGAGGGACACTGTTAATAGGAAAAGCTAATCCACGCGCAAAATTCAGTCTAGCACTACTAGAAGTAGTGCATACGGACCACGCTTGAATTCAAAAGCGAGCCAGCGCAAAATTAACATATATTATTTGCCATCGTGCTTGAAAAAGAATCAGCGAACCAGTTTCTCGCCAGCTACCAAGATCTCATAGCTAGGAAAGTAAACCCCTTAGCAGTTTCAATCATTCAGACATTCTAATCTAGTAAAGACAATGCAACATTGATTGTATGTTAATTCCCGAGACGTGCCTTGTAGTTGAAAGGCAGAAATGCTATACAGCCAACCCCAGTGGTCGTAAAAAGACATCCCCAAGGCTTTAACTGACATCGTTCTCGCACTACTTTAGATGCTAATTGCGATAACATAACCACGAAAGTAAAGTTCCTATGTCCCATTACCGAATCTGATTCTGTGCTCTCGTATGCCTGAGGATCCAGTCTGATGATTGCAAAGCAGTTTTTAAAGTACAAAAATAAGGTCAAGGGCCCTTGTATACGCCTGTTGGCATAGTGGGTATATGGTGCCAGGCCCATATTTGACCTGGGGGGGGGGGGGGTGTGGGGTGGATTTGAGGTCAGTATCACGCATATCGCGATTACTTCCCAAACATGTCATGGTATCCATGTTACAAAGCCGTTTTATAGCGTCAAAAAAAAAAAATATATAATAATAATAGCGAAATTTACATGTCCCATTGTTCATAATAGTATTTTTGGAAATTAAGCTGATAGGCTTCCTTTATTTTCACACCCTTATATGTGATTTACATGCTATACATATTTAATGAATATTCACGCTATACATGCTTACAATATTTACATGTTATAAATATTATATTTCGCAAAAATTGTGTAATTGTGTTGATGTTAAAAATTGTTGCCAGTCTGTATTATCATCATCATGATAATCAATTAAGCGAATTTTGTTGAAGTCGTATGTTGATGTCACTTTACTAGCCTCTATTCTAATTTTATTCCCTTGAAACAAGTAAAGAGTTTCAAGTACCTAGGATGTATAATATCATCGAATGGCAAATCAGAAGACGAGATCAAAAATAGATGCAATAAGGCAAACCAACTCATTGGACAAATGGCACCAATACTAAAGAACAAACATGTATCAATAACTACTAAGAAAGCACTTTACAACACAATCTTCCTACCAACTCTATGTTACCAATGCCAAACCTGGACAATGACAGAAAAAGAGAAAAGAAAAATCACAACAACAGAAATGAGATTTCTGAGAAGAATACTCAATGTATCAAAAAGAGATAACATCAGAAATGAAGAAATCAGGACTAAACTGGGGGTTACAGCTGCACTAGATTTTGTTAGAAAGTCAAATGGTTTGGCCATGCAAGTAGGTTACCTACTAACAGTATACCACAACAAGCAATGATGTACAGACCAGAGGGAAACAGAGGAAGAGGCCGACCACGTAAACGATGGACGCAGGGAATAACAGACTCCATGGGAATATCAATACATGAAGCCCATAAGCGGGCATTCTCCCACTGTTTATACTTGACGTCGACACCGCAAGGTACAAGAGGAACATGATGAGATGAGATGATGAGATTCTCATCAGTTCTCTACTGCTCAGCGTTCAGTTATAGACTAGGTGTTTCCTAGCGTCTGTATAATGTAATTTCTTGGCCCTCATATTTTACTGTTCCGTCGAATTGTGTTGTCTAATATATTCGTCAGTAGACCACAATGTCTCCTATTTTAACCAAGACATGTTGCCCATTTGCTTGTAGTATTTCTTTCGCATTAGCATACACAGGAAAATCCCGTTTTCAAAAAAGGGGA
>JACEFZ010027961.1:302500-421122 GCA_014155875.1 Cepaea nemoralis | reverse complement strand
ATGGGTTTTATAGATATGTATTACATTGGTTCGTATAAGTGACCAATGTTGTTTGGGTACTATAAGCAGTTGGTTTTAATTGAATATGTATGGTATGTTATATTATTTTTTGATTGACTAGGTTTTGTAAAATGATTGCCATTTGATTTTAGAATAGGATTGTTGTGTTTTCAGTCTTTTGCGTACAAACTACTGGTCCGTAAAAGAGACCAGTAGTGTTAGATAACACTAGATATTTTCTTTTAATTGATGCTTATTTTATTTTGAAAAATGTTGGGGATAAACGGTTGAAAACCAGGGAGGGGTGATATTATTGTTCTATTTTGATTTGTCATGACTCCAGTTATTCACGAATCGTGAGTTTAATTAGCTTACTTTGGTTAAATATTAGCATATTACTTTGTTTATTAATTTTCATTTACAAAAGTTATAATGATGTTACTTATTGAGTTGCCCTGACTATGTTTAAATTAGTTTTCCTTTGACGTTCAGTTGTGGGGAGTTAGAAAATTAAACAGGTCCATATTAAAAATAGAGACATATCACCTTGTTAGTAGTAGGTTTACCATGGGGTGAGCACCATGTGTTTGCTGGGTTTTAGAAGAAGCAGACGTGGGTAATGCTTATAATAAGTGCTGCGCCAGACAGTGTGAGGACAAATAGTAAAACATGAATTGAATGCCATGTTTTACTCCGAAGAATAATTATATAGATATCAGTACAATAGTAAAGGGAAGTAAGTATGTTCGTGAGAAATGGACATTGTCAGTGTGGAGTGCTGTGGTCACAGCAAACTTAGATAAAATGACATGAGATTTTAGGGGTCCGTGATATATGGACTGATAAAGAATAAAGTTTATTGCAGGCAGTGATGGGGTAGATAGGTTAGAAGGTCACAGACATGAGTTCAGTGACGGTATTTTCTTGTGAAATGCCCATAATAAATGGACATTAGTGGATTGCTGAAGTTTTCGACGAGATTAATAGGGAATTCTGATATGGAGTATTCCTGAGGGAGGTATGGGAGAGATTTGGTTATATTTTAGTAGGTGATGTTTATAATGTTGGAGGTTTTGAGTGGTAGGCCCACAATGCGAGGTTGCTATGGTTGAGGTAAGGTTCAGAGCCATAATGATTTGTGTACTGTCTGTAATATATAGACATTTAGGAGTGAATAATATTTTTGGTGCTTGATGCTTGATGCTGTAGATATTAGCGCAAACTGTGAAATTGCCATAATACGTGGTATAATTGAACTGTGGAAGATATGTAATTGTTGTAGACTTTATTACATAAAGTCTAAGGGCGACATAGGGGGGTAAGTGTGAGTGTGGTTTTTGTAAAGAACCATTCTAGTTCTTTGACTTTCCGGTGCGCACCGATTCTTTGTCTTCCTATCGTGTGCGAGTGATTTCAGGTTGGTTGAAAGTGGAGAATTAGCAATGTTGAGGTAATATTGTTAGTGATGACGATAGGGAGTTTGAGGTAGTATCAGAAGAGTAAGAGTTGAGATCAGATATTGGTATATATGATCGTAATGAAAAAGGTTAAGCGGATCGCTTATGAAGAGAAGAAGAAGTATTTCGAAAAGGTACACATAGATGTTGTGATGAGTTGTATAAAACTGAGATTTTGTAAGGCAGAAATATTATGATGTATAATAGATACCTATATAGATGTGGATTTCCTTATGAACTGTGTTTTTTTTAGTTAGTTAGTTAGTTAGTCGACAGATCATCCTCGTTGCACATCGGACCATTCAGTCCATAAGTGCTCGGATCCCCTCCTCAGCAAATCCCGCAGCGTGTAGCGGCTAACGACGCCAGTTCTGTGTTGGTTTATCAATCTTCTTTGGCTTCCTGCGTAGTGTTCTTGTTTGGCCACCCCTCTTTTAATTTGCTGCTCTCGCAGTCTGGCCATTGTTGTAGATTCACAGTCATCACTTGGTTCTTGCAAAAGTCTCACTTCTCGTAGAGCATTCAGAATGTCAGCCTGGTCCATGGCGCGTCCGCCCTCAACAGTAGCCTCACCTGCGAGCTTGTCAGCCCGCTCATTTCCTTGTACTCCCGCATGCCCTGGCACGAAGATGAAACTAATCTTTGCCAGCCGAGACCGCTTCAGAGGCAGCAACCATTCTCTTCGGATCGACCCCTCCTCTATCCTCTTGATCATGTTCATTGAGTCGCTAAGGAAACAAGCCCTAGTGAATGTCTGTGTCTCGAGCCATGTTATTGCTTTACTTACTGCCATGACTTCCATGGTCAGGCTACTTGTGGTTTCAGTGAAAGCACCAGAGTCCTCCTTCACAATTCTCCCTCCGGCCCGAGCTGTAAAGGCCCATGAGCTTCTCACATGTCGGACGACCGACCCATCTGTGTAGATGACCGCGTCACTGTCTAGCGAATTCTCGAAAATCAACGCTTGTACTTCAGCCTCAACAGCAGCCGGATTTTCTTGTCTGCATTTTCTATCTAGTTGGATGCAAACTGAAAAGGATGTGCAGAAGTCTGTTGGCACTTGCACCCACTCCTCGCCAGGTTCTAAGTCCTCAAGTGAACACACCTGTTGAAGAATGTCCTCGGCTTGACCCATCCACGACCGTCCTCTTTTTAACCTGCTGCCCTTCACCTTCCTAATTTCACTATGCAGTGGATGCTGTGTGTTTGCGTTAATTCTGAGGTAGGCACGTGCCCTGCAAACTTGCATTCTCTCTTCAATGGTTGGAAAATCAAGAAGGTAGCGCATCGCCCTGCATGCTGTATCTCTTGTACATCCAAGAATAATGCGCATAGCTTCATTCTGTATCCTTTCCATCCTTTCTATCTGCTTATGGCTGACAGTCAGGATTGCCATTGCATACTCCAAAACAGACATGACCAGCCCCTCGTACAGAAGACATAGATGGCGCTGCTCACAGTTTGCTGCCGCCATCACCCGCATCGCTGCCAAACCCCGCTTGGCCTTTGTTATCACCTGGTCTATGTGCACATTATAAGCAAGGCTTCGATCAAACCGTATCCCCAGGTAATTCATTGCCTGCGTTCTTTCCACCGTCTCTGAACACAGCATTACAGTTGGTGTTGGATTGTTGACAATATGATTATTCAACGAGAACCAAGTCACTGTTGCCTTTGTTGGGTTGACCATTGCCCCAGCTTCATCACACCAAGTACTTATGCGATTGAGTTCGGTTTGTAGTTCCACAGCAACCTCCTCTCTATCCTTACCCTGACGATACACTAAAACATCATCGGCATATGACAATGTCCTGCCAGGTCCAGTGATCTGCTCACTGGTGATTCTCACTGTGTAGGCGTTGAACAGTACCGGAGATAATGGTGATCCCTGTGGTAGGCCAGGATATATTGTTGTTGGTTCCGAAGTCCAACTGCCACATCTAAAAACTACTTTCCGTTGGAAGAGAGCTGCAGCGATCCAACTAAGGAGGAATGGACTTACGTTTAGTTCAAGAAGCTGAAACATTAAAAAATCCAGTGGTACTCTGTTGTATGCGTCCTCAAGATCAATCGCTGCAGCAACGGTTTCAGTGCCTGAGTGGAAACCTTCATAGACATCGTGGGCAAAGACTGCTGCATTGGTCCAGGTTTCTCTTTTTGGACGGTACCCACCCAGGGTAGGTGGGAAAACACCTTGCCTCTCTAGTTGGCTTGATATTTTCCTGGCAATTCCTGGCAAGGCCCAGAACACTTCGGATGAAGACACAGTGACAGTGCAAGAAATCAAGGCTGTGCTTCGACGATCAAAAACAGTGCTCCAGGTCCTGATGGCATAAGATACGACGACATAAATAGGTGTACCGACAATGAGCTAGAGAAACTAGCAGACATGTACAACAACAGTATAGGGAGTGCTAGCATCAAGGAGGAATGGTTACACAGCTATCTGATTCCCTTGCAAAGACCACAAGAAAATTCAGGGATATCGAATTATAACCATGCAGAATACAATAGGCAAGCTGCTGGAGAAGGTAATTGTGTTTTTTTAAAACAAATGAAACCTTGTTGGCTCATATACGGAAACGAAGAAGAAGTATCACTTCACGAAAAGAACCTAGCGGTTACCTATAAGAGACAAGCGGAGAATTGGAATCGAAGGAGTAGAAATAAAGTTCATTGGTTAAGAGGGGGTTAGTTTAAGATGGGTTGGAGAAATAATATTGGGGTTAAGGTTTTAGTGAGGGAAAGCATAATTAGAATAAGTAGGTTAGGGATTAAGACTTTTCAAGAAAAGTCTTCTTAAAGAAAGGGAGGAATATAACAGAGCACCATCTCTGTTAGTAGTTTAGGAGATAGATGGTGTGCAATAGAAAAGGGTTTGGGAAATGAATAGGTGGTGAATGATGCACGCGTGAGCACGATTGGACTAGTTGTTAGGGATGCTCACGCGTGACGTAGAAGATAAACATAGTTCAGTTCCAACTCGCCCTGCAAACTAACAAGAGGTGTTTTCAATTTGCTGTACATACTTTTATACCTTGACCAATAAACCGACACGTTTACACTTTGGCCGGAGCCTTGACTTGATATATGCAGTTGCATTACGTTATGTTCAGACTCTGCGTGATCTGTTACAGATATGCAGATGATACAGTATTAATTGCAGACAATGCGCAGGACCTGCAACAATTAGTAGATGCGGTTGTTGTACACAGTGAGCAACTGGGGTTAGAATTAAATTGTAAAAAGACTCAGGTTGGTCGTCACTCGGAAGGAAGAAGTGCCACAATGTAATATACAAGTAAATGGAAATATTCTTCAACAAGTGAATCGGTACAATTATCTTGGAACAGTCATAACATCTGATGGGAGATGCCTTGAAGAGATTAGAACAAGAATCGCTATGGCGAAAGTAGCCTTTAGCAAGATGAAAAACATTCTGACCAATAAAAAGATGTCAATTGAAACGAGAAAAAGAGTGTTGAGGGGATACATAGAGCCTGTTCTTTTGTATGGATGTGAAACTTGGACAATGAGCAGTCAAGCTGAAAAGCATCTGGTGGCTGCAAAAATGTGGTTTCTGAGGAAAATGCAAAGAATTCCATGGACAGACAGAAAAACCAATGACCAAGTACTACAGGAGGCAAATGAACATCGTAAACTGATTAGAGAAATTAGACGTAGACAGCCAAGATTTTTTGGACATGTTATGAGAAGAAATGGATTGGAGAACTTAGTGACAACTGGCAAGATCGAGGGGAACAGACCAAGAGGAAGACCGAGAGGAAAATACCTGGATGGCTTGGCCACATGGCATGGACGAGACAGGAACACTGAGCTGATCCACGACACTGGTGATCGAGTGAAATGGCGAGTCATGACCGCCCACGCTTTCCGGCATGGCACGTGATTGATTGATTTATTGACAGTAGACACGGGGATTACCCGTAAACAGACTGAACTCTAGTACAGCTGTAGGCTACGAGGACTGGACCACTAAACTACTTGGCAAGTGAACCAGCACGCCGTAGGACTGACCGCACGAGAACGGGGGACGAGTAGCTGGACTGGACGGGTGAATTCAGGCAGACCGGGACGGACAGTCATAGTGACAGGACCTCAGTGTTTACCCTCGTCAGTTGTGTAGTTTAGAGAGGGCATAGTTATACGTAGCGAACATTAGGAGAATGTATTTGAGTGTTGAGTGTTAGTTGTGTATGCTAACGAACGAACGAACGAACGAACGAACAAACTTTATTTTCAAAGGGTTAAGAATTGGGCACGCAGGCCCGTCTAACATTCTGCCCTTCTATCACTCTCTTCCATACATTATTTCATTCACACATCATTCAAGGCTAACAGAGACCAGCAACAATATAAAACTTATTCATTATAAAATCATTGGCAAAATGCGAACATCAAAACTACATGACACAGTAACATTAGATAATGGTCAGACACTTATTAGCCATGTGGAATATACTGGCCTACCAAAAGGGGGACTGGCTGTTATACTAGGGTTTTGTTATTATTATTATTATCACTATTATTATGGGGGAAGGTAATCCGTACTGAGATAGTGTTCGAGTAATTTGCGATTATATGAATAAGGATTGGTGATGTCTTTTATTTCTTGTGGAAGATTGTTCCACAGCTGAGCTGCAGAGTACGTTAAGCTTGTTTTGTATAAGTCAATCCTAGGCTTCGGAATGTGTAATATATTTAAACGTTTACTGTGTCTAGCATTATATTTAAACAATGGCCAAAGGTAATTTGGGGCATTCCGATGCAAGATTTTGTGAATTAGTTTAGCTTTATTGAAAAGCAGGCGTTTGCGGAGTGGTAGTAACTGAAGGCGTTTATACAGGCTGGGACGAGCTCTGTAATATATATAATAAAGCGTGAATCTTGATCTTCCATCCACACGACGATGTGTTTGTAATTATGAGGTGTGAATGAAGGGACCGCATGCTTGTGTGAATTCAGGTTGATGACAAGAATCTTCGTTATTGTGAATTTTCCATCTGCTCAAACAATCGTATCTTCGTGTAGACGTTTACACTGCTGCTTACATAATAATTGAAAGAGGTGGTGTAAATTAATCATTATAGGCACTGTGTTTTACTCTTTAGTTAAGCAAAGCCCATTGATTAATTTGTTTAAACAGAAGTTTCTTCAAGATGGAGAAACACATACTATAATTAGCATGTTTACTCATGATTTTCAAATCGAGTATTTTAAGAATTCTCTGCCAATATTCACATAGTTTTTCCACATAGGTTAATTTCCGTATTTCACTTGTACAATTGATATGCCACAAACATTTCATTTATCTCCAGTTATTAGGTACAGAACCACACCTATTCCCAAGTAGGGGGGGGGGGAGGCTGCGTGGTCTCGAGGTATGGTGTCCGCCTCGATTGCTGGAGGTCCAGGGTTCAAGAACCGGTGAGGACCGGGATTTTTTCTCGTTGACTTCTAGTAATAAAAATTTACCCCGGTCTCTGGGTACTGAGATCGGACGCCCGTGTGAATTGTTGCGCACGTAAAAAATCCCTTGGCAGTTGGAAATCGAATAAAGAGTAGCCTAACGGCACTGCCCGGTCAAAATTTCGAGTTAAAAATCTACCCAAATCTATTTTAGGATCCTTGCCGGTGCTACGGAGTTCGTCCACAGAGCTGAGTTTCTCCAGACTCAGGTTTGAGTTAGGAGGAGAACGGATTACTTATGGGTTACACCCATATCATGTCAGTCAGGTCTTAGTCAGATATGACTGAGCTACCGTATAACAGTAGACGGTACTACCTGGTCTCTGTTAGCGCCGAATGTTGGGCGGCGCTTACCAAACCCGACACCCCACATTGTGCCAACGGCTTCGGGCGGAAGAGCGCAATTGGGAGGGTACAAGCCCTTACCCTGGTGCGAGGAAATGCAAGCTAAAGACAAAATTGTCATGGCAGGGCAGACCAGGCCCTAAGCCTTGGTTGGCGACTGGTCTAGGATCGAAGCTCCGACAGGCGGACAGTTAGAGCATTGCTTTGCTGATCCGGCAGCTTCTGCAGCTTGTCTTGTTCCAGATGTAGGGGTGTTACCTTTCCTCTGGAGTGAACTAGGCGGGCCGAGAGAGGGATCATGCTGCATGGGCAACACATGATCTCTATATTTTAGCCCAGGCTTTGTGCTATGGAGAGACCACGTGTTCACATGCACCCACTGTGAACGGACATTTACAGCGCAAATTGGCCTTATCAGTCACACTCGCTACCGCCATAGTTAAAAGTTATTATGCCTTTTTAAAGCACAAACTATCGTCTGTCAAGACGGCAAGGTGCCAATGGAACACCCGTGTGCCGTGATGTTGATCCATCGACTAAACTAAACTAAACCTATTCCCAAGCCAGCAGTTAATGAACCGATCGCTTTGCACGCCAAATCTAACTGTATTTACCAATTCACATGTAGGTGTCAGTCTAACGCAAACATCGGCATAACAGAGCCACAGTTACACACCAGGGTGGGTGAACACATACCTCAATGGGTCGATAAGATAATACACACAAATGATGGGAGCACATGGAGGCCGACACACCGGAAGATTCCCGCTTCATCAATTGGTAGGCAGTGTTGGAAACCGGTCTTGTGATTGATAGAGACAGTTCCTTTTGCGTGTTGTTCAACACACAAAATAGTCGCTTGTTAAAGTTTGCAGAAGCCATAATGATCAATATATATGGCCAAATTTGTGCAAACAGAAAGACATGTTAGTGAGGTTAAAATTACCATGGTAGACATTGACATTACTGTATGAACATGTGTATATTTCAGATTGAAGGATTTATCTAGTTATTTTACTTTTTGTTGTGTTAATTCTGCAGTATGTACCTAACAAGATGCAGCGAAATATGCCAGGCAATAAATCGTGCATTCTATTGTTTGTGTCTTCGTTATTTAAATTCACTACGGGAAACATTGTTTTGAATTTCATTTATCCTTTCCTTGGGGATTTGATGGGTGACCTTGTAACACCTACAGCTAAACCTCATTGTTCGATTCTTTTGTCCACGATATGTTCAAAATACTCTCACAATTCCCCTACCTCCAACAATTCATTACTAACTGAGAGAAGAGAACAGGAGAGAAGACTCAGAAGAGAACAGAAGAACAGAATACCCATACATTTACATTAGGCGAAATATTGTCTTTATGGTGATAATTCTGTTTTCTATAATAATGCCCTCTGGTCTCACGTACCTACATGTAAATATTCAGTCTTCTCATTGCTGTGTTAATGTTATCAAAGTTTGGGATAGATGTGGTTGATTTCCTTTTTAATGTTGTGTGGCCTTAGAAGGCCAGTAAAAAAATGTTGTTCCCCATGCAGGGGAACATGCTAACTGATTTTGAAGGGTGTCGTTGAAAGTGAACAAATAAAACTCAAGTGAATAAATGAATAATATTGAAATTGATTATACAATGTAAGTAAATAAAGATTTACACATGGTGATATAAGCTATTTTAAAGTGTTTTAAGTTAGATTACAGGATCTGACTGAAATTTTCTTTATTTTATTTCTAAATAAAAATTTCAGAGACTTGTAAGTAAATTAATAACATTACTACTGATATATAATTTTTCTTTTTGCATTCGAGTAAATTCCCTTGCAACAATATTAGATGATTATGTCCCATATTAATTGCTTTCCTGTGGTCTCTGAAGCCAAGGTTTTACGGACGTGATTGGTAATTTCATATTTTGTTTTGTTGTTGTTGCGTATCCCTTACGGGACCTTGGAGTCAACACCAGCATTTTTCAGCTGCTGTTGATGTACTAGGCAAGTGCTACGTTCAGTAGTTTGCCATTGCTTTCTGAACGACCGGCTCCCATACCAGCACGTTATAACCCAACGCGACACGGTCTGCTGCACAAATCGGTCGCAGTTGAGATTCGAAAGCCTGGTACCCGGCTCACGAACCGCGTTCACAAGCCTGTTCAAAACACGGCGGTGCTGGTTTTTTGTTTTTTGTTTTTTAAGCTATAGGTGCTGGACGTTCAGAAAGCAAAGGAAAATTACTGGACTTAAAATGTGCCCAGAAATCATGATCTGCCAAAATACTGGGGTTGACTGTTACGTCCTGAGAAGGATATGCTCTAAACAAAAAATCTGATAATTGCAGACCGTGTCGCGCTGGTTTTAACGTGTTGGTATGGGAACCGGTCGTTCAGAAAGCAATGGTAAACTACTAAACGTAAAAACTTGCCAAGACATCAACAACGGCAGTATAAATGCTGGTGTTGACTGCAACGTCCTGTAAGGGATATGCAAATCACAAAAAATCGGATAATTCCGCAGAATGCTTGAACAGAATTATTAGTAAGTGTAGTTATCAATCACGGCATTACTATAAATAATGTTATTATGGTACTTTAAATATTTCCTAAGCAATTATGGAAACGCATGTGCAATTGAAGTCTATGATTTATCATTATAGGAGATATGTATTTTAAAGAGACAGGAGGAATAGTCAGAAATTAATGCACCATATAGCAGAGAGAGAGAGAGAGAGAGAGAGAGAGAGAGAGAGAGAGAGAGAGAGAGAGAGAGAGAGAGAGAGAGAGAGGGGGGGGGGGGTTAGAGCAGAAAACTGTTTGTTCAAAAAGAATTAAGTTTACAAACAATATAAATGACATTTCCTCTAGACATAGTATTGTCTACACCATAAACTTGCACGGCCTTTCGCCAGCGCGAAAAAAAAAAAAAGATAAAACTGCATATAGGCCTTGACTGTATCAGACCAGGTCTTGTCCTGCTCACTTCGCCTATTAATCTGTCACCTCTCTCATTCCTATCACCCTGGCCATACTCACCAGTTACACCACTTACCTTGTCGTTGACTACTTTGACAATGAAATCCCCGAGGATAACAGTCATTTCAAAATGTTTACACTGGTCCTCGGCCATGTCTAATTCGTGATATGTCTATATCTTTTTCTGTACAGTCCTGCTGCTGGCGCATATACTTGTATTATGTTAAGAGGTTTGCCACGGAGTTTCACCAACAATACTCTGTTTGAGATTGTTCACAATCTTTTAACTGTCCTAGCACTCATTTTGTAGTCCTTCCCTCGTGAGTAAATAATTCTACACTTATCTAAACACCCCCCCCCCCCCCCCCTACTACGCATCTGACCATCGCATTTCATTAATCGTTAATATTCCTCATCGAATTTCCTCATGGTGTGCTGATGCCGTTGCCCTTGTCAACCCTGCAAAGGCAACGGTTACATGGTTCTCACTAAACAACCATATTGTGAAAACAGACCTGCCAGCAGTAAGAATGGATGGGAGCAGTTTGAGTAGAACCCAGTCAATGACATATCTTGGCGTGAGGCTTGATCGTAGCCTGTCCTTCAGAGATCATGTCGATTATGTCATAACGAAGGCTCGAAAAGGTTTGTCAGCAATGAGAGTCATGGCGACTGCCAATATCGAGCAAAGACTGCTAATACTTCTGTTCCAAGGACTTGTACTTCCACGCATCGAGTATGCCCTGGCCATCCTCACTGTCAGCCCTACACAGATTGGAAGACTCGAAAAGGTACAAAACGAAGCCATGCGCATCATTTTGGGCTGCACGAGAGACACCAGCTGTGTAGCAATGAGATACCTCCTTGACTTCCCGACAATGGAACACAGGATCAAGATCTCGAGAGCTCGTGCATACTTAAAAATAAGTGCAGATGAGCAGCACCCTCTGCATGGCGCTATATTCAGAGAAAAGGGTGACAGGCTAAAGAGGGGCAAATCATGGATGGGTCGGGCGGAAGATGTCGTCAGACAGGTCTGTAGTCTTACCAGTATCAACTCCGGCAAGGAATGGGTGCCGGTGCCTCCAGCCTTTAAGTGCACTTTCTCCTGCATTATCACACTCGACAGACGGTGCAGAGAGCAGAACCCTGCCGCTGTCAATGCAGAGGTTAACGCGCTCATCTATGAACACTCAGATAGCCCCGAAGTGCTCATCTATACAGATGGATCTGTTGTAAAGCAGCAGAGAAGTGCGTGGGCATTTACAGCCCGTTCAGCGGGCCGAACCGTTCAAGAATCCAGTGGTGCCCACTCTATGACCACGAGCAGCATGACAATGGAGGTGATGGCAGTTACACAGGCTTTCATATGGCTGGAATCACAGCATTATACCAACGTGTGTGTACTAAGTGATTCAATGAGCATGATTCAGAAGGTCGAAGCTGGATCTGTACGTCGACAGTGGACTGATTCGCTGCGGAAGTCTGTTGTCCGTAAAGTCACCTTCATCTTCGTCCCGGGACATGCGGGAGTCGAGGGAAATTAACGAGCTGACAAACTGGCTGGCTCTGCACCCCCTGTAGATTGCCAGCCCATGGATCGTGCCGATGTTATTAACGTCCTTAAAGATTTGGCGAGAACAGAGGATTTTGACGTCAGTGATTCCACATCGCTGTCCAGGATGAAAGACCTGGGAGTAAGAATCGGCACAGCCAGACGCGAGAGGTACATCGGGAAAACAAAGTGCCTCGTCACCCAACACAGAACTGGCACTATTAGCCACCGGACGCTGATGCATATGCTTGGGGGAGGATCTGAGCACCTATGGACATGTCCGGAGTGCAACGAAGATACCCCAACTGATAACTGAACTGAACTGAACTGATAACTGAACTAATCGTTAATATATTTATCCAGTGGTTCTCAATCTTTTTTTGGTCCATGCACCCCTTCACTATATTTTCAGAATGCCACCCGCCCCCTCCCTTTCGTATATCATTTCTATAATCCCCCACCCCTCCCCCGCCCCTACACAGTATACGTAAAAATGGAAGCTAAATTTAATAACACATACTAGAACAAGTCTAGACATCTACATAAAACGTGATTTGCGGGTCTACTTACGTTATAAACGAATTTCAGATGGGCGAGAATTATAGAACCCGTAAAGTGTTGAGGTAGGGGGCTGTGTGGTCTCGAGGTATGGTGTCCGCCTCGAGTTCTGGGGGTCCCGGGTTCAAGCCTCGGTGAGGGCCGGGAGATTTTCACGTGGACTTCTAGTAAAAAAATTTACCCCTGGTCTCTAGGTAGTGAGATCGGATGGCCGTGTGTTGTTGCGCACGTAAAAAATCCCTTGGCAGTTGGAAATCGAAAAAGAGTAGCCTAACGACGCTGCCCGGGAAAATTTTCGAGTTAAAAATTCTACCCAAATTATTTCAGGATCCTCGTCAATGCTACGGAGTTCGTACACTGAGCTGAGATTCTCCAGGACTCAGGCTTGAGTAAGGAGTAGAACGGAACACTTATGGGTTACACCCGTGTGCCCTGATGTTAAACCGTCGACTAAACTAACTAACTAACTAAAGTATGGAGGTAAAAACAATATCAAGTAATCGGTTCTTGCATCAACGGGAACTTGAAATAATCGGGGAATTTAACATCACGAGTACGCTTAATCTCCTCAGATCGGAAACACAGCAGTAGCGTAACGCTAACACATAATTCAAGAAAGGGGAACGATCGCGTTTTGTGTGGATCTGAAGCCAGTTAGAGTCTGTGGTCTTAATCCCTCCTCCCCCATGGAATCACTAAAATTCCCCTCTGGGGTGGAGTGAAGGGGGGAATTCCCCACCGGTTGAGAACTACTGGTCTACCATATCCCCTCTTCACTCCCTGCTGCACCATTCTCTCCAGGCGATGTTCTTCACAATTATACACATGATCTCAAAGGACCCTTACCACATCTGCCTTCTCGTGTACTAATACCCCTCCCATGGGTACAGATCCCGCCATCTTGTTCCCAATTGGGAAAAGATCCAACGGGTGATCTTTATCTTTGATCTTTTACTTGAAGCATACCGCTCTGCATGACCGGTCTACCTGGTCGAGTGGTTAGCAGCTTTCTCCGTAACCCCGAATACTCTCGTGGTTCACGAGAGCGCACGAGAATTGGAAGCGGTTCGAGTCGCGCCAGTGACTTATGAGAGTATGGAGCCGGTCGCTCAGAAAGTCGTGGCGTGCTGATGAGCGTAATCTTAGCCTAAGAATCAACATACAGCTGAAAGATGGTGATGTTGACCGCAATATCCTGAAACAGGATGGAAAAGCGGAAAAAAAAATGCCGCTCTGCATGAAACATAAATGCCTTCAGTCTTATCGACAGGCTCCGTGAGTCTGTGTTACAATTACACTACGTGTGTGCTGTTTGACCTTAAGCCAGCGGAACGCCGCAGCAACTTCCTCCGTCTCCATTCTCAGACTAGATGTTGTGATATCATATGCCAGATTCTCCTGCACTAAACACAGTCCATTAATCTTCGCTGTGAACTCCTAGGAATTGCTTTTGCCTCTTTAGTACAGCGCTATCCGTGTAGATGATTGCATCACCTGGGCACGAAATGTGCATAAATTGTTCCTACACCCCCGATCTAATATTATAATTATGATCATGCTCAGGTCTAACAGTTCCTTTGACATTCTGACCCACTCATCTCCTCTTCCACTACTTTTGAGCACAAAGCATGCACACATTTCTGATTGTGGTGCCTTCTACCCGAGTCATCTATGATTTTTCTTCTATCAGCCGGCTCCTAGATCAACTGCCAATTCAGTTTCTATGATGGCCATGTACCCACGGTGTATGTTGGAAGCGTATGACAGAAATCTCGGACGAGTGTCTGTAAAACCAGTGCAAAGTTTCCAAGGCGTTCGAAGGTAGGGTGCAGGTTTCCCTGTATCTACAACACAATGGCCATACCTTTTCTCTATGTCTGCGAGCGAGGTCGGCACACCACTAACTACATTAGTATTTGTTGCCCAGCGGTTCAAGCATTCCACATAAGCTTTCTCTGCCTATATTCACATAGTATTCCTACATAGGTTAATTTCCGTATTTCACCTCTACAATTGATATGCCACAAACATTTCATGTATCCTTCCCTTAGGGTTTTGATGGGATGATCTTGTAACACCTACAGCTAAACTTCAGTGTTCGTTTCTTCTTTCCACGATATGTTCACAATACCCACAATTTCGCTACCCCCAACATTTCATTACTCATTGACAGTAGAGAACAGGAGAGAAGAGAACAGATGAACAGAATACGCATACATTCTAATTAGGCGAAATATGTCTTTATGGTGATATTTCTGTTTTCTATAATAAAGCCCTCTGGTCTCACATATACCTAACATGTTAATATTCAGTCTTCTCATGTCTTTGTTAATGCTATAAAAGTTTGGGACTGATGTGGTTTGTGTTCTTTAAGTGTTGTGTGGCCCTGGAAGGCCAGTAAAAAAATGTTTTCCTCCATAGAGGGAAAATTCCGAGATGCATAATTGTCTAGTATATGAAATGTGCCCTATTACTTATTTGAAATTAAATTTGAATTAATAATTTGATTATAAAATATAATTAAGTATTTATTCCCAAAAATTTTTTCTTTTAAACTAAATGAATTTTTCTTGAATTTATAAAGTCTGACATTGATTTTTATAGGTTAAATTACAAAAGAAGTATAGCTAGAATTTTCATTAAAGTAATATATTATATCTGACAAATTATTGATTATATTAAATACTAGCTGACCCGGCCCGGCTTCGCCCAGTCCCTGGTGGGGAGCATCTCATTTAATTCATATAAGTAGTCATATAAGTTCTCGTTCCCGTTACCGACTGTCTGTCTGTCTGTCTGTCTGTCTGTCTGTCTGTCTGTCTGTCTGTCTGACCCGGCCCGGCATTGCCCAGCTCCTGGTGTGGAGCATCTCATTTAATTCATATAAGTAGTCATATAAGTTCCCGTTCCCGTTACCGACTATCTGTCTGTCTGTCTGTCTGTCTGTCTGTCTGTCTGTCTGTCTGTCTGTCTGTCTGTCTGTCTGTCTGTCTATCTGTCTGCCTGACCCTGTCCGGCTTCGCCCAGTCCCTGGTGGGGAGCATCTCATTTAATTCACATAAGTAGTCATATAAGTTCTCATTAAATTCATACAACAAAAAAAGTAACTTAAAAGAATGTCCTTCCACACACCATCCATTATTTTGAATGAAAACGCTTGCTAATCACCTGCATGACTACAGTAACTTCTTAAGCAAATAAAGATGAGTTACAATGTTATGCATTGTGCATTATTTTTATGAAAACTTTGAAAATGCCTTACAGTTTGTATCATTATTTATTATAACTCATATGCCGGTACATAACTATGGACACAGAGTTTATAAATCTTTGAAAACGATGCCACAATATGACTATAAGTTATACAGAAAAGTTATGCCCCTTGAAATATTTTTTACGGAGTTAGGTCCCCTGAAATATATACAATTATGATGAAAAATGAAAAATGAAATAATACTGAGTAAGCAGGCGATTTCACACTAAAAAACTATGACAGTTGACAGCTCTGGACTGAAAGGAAGGCGTGTAGAAAATTTCATCTCAATCGGATGGGCCGTTCGCGAGCGCACAAAGGACATACATAGATACAGACAGACAGACAGACAGACATACGATCCTTATTTATATATAAGATTTTAGTAGTTTCCCTTGTCATTAAAATTATGAATATTATGACCCTTATTTATTTCTTTTCTATGTTTTTTTTTAGTTTTAAATTTGATATCTAATATTTGCAGACCGTGTCGCGCTGGTTTTAAGTGTTGGTATGAAAGCCGGTCGTTCAGAAAGCAATGGTAAACTACTACACGTAAAAACAAGCCAAGACAGCAACAACGGCAGTAAAATGCTGGTTGTGACTGTAACGTCCTGCAAGGCAGTGCTTCCCAAAGTGGTGGCCCGTGGATCGGTGCCGGTCCGCGAGCCTTTCTTTGCCGGTCCGCAACGTGAGTTGAAAAAAGTAAGAAAAGAGTTAAACATTTTCTTCTTTGAGGATTGTTTAGAACATTTTATAAACAAGATTGTCCTTTTGTCAAGACATGATATCCGCACCGTTTTTATTTTTGATTCTGAAAGACCTAAATGTAGTTTTGACATTTGAAAAAAAAAATTTGATTTGTAAATCTCTACAATAAAATTTTTACTCATTGAAAATGGGACCACCATTAAATAAATCACCGTCATCCATATCATATTAGTTAGTTAGTTAGTTAGTTAGTCGACAGATCATCCTCATTGCACATCGAACCATTCAGTCCATAAGTGCTCGGATCCCCTCCTCAGCAAATCCCGCAGCGTGTAGCAGCTAACGACGCCAGTTCTGTGTTGGTTTATCAATCTTCTTTGGCTTCCTGTGTAGTGTTAGAACACATGTTGTTCCGCCATATTGAAAAAGCGAAACACAGAACCCACACACGCTGCTAAAGATTCTCTCAAGGATGGCTTCGCTCGATGCACGAACTCCGTAGCACCCGCGCAGATCTTGAGTAGAAACTCCTGGTTTTACATCCTGGCACACCAATTACACGCAAGAGATGAATAAATCCATCCCCTACGCGAAATAGTTAACGAGCACAAAACAACCCGACCGTCCATCGCCATCTTGAAACCGGAAGTAGTATTATTATGGAGCAGTATTTAGCGCACCGGGACAACACCCACAAGTTACTTTCAATCTTATATTTAAATTAAAATGTAGTTTGAGGTCATATAAAATTCCAGATTACAAGGAGAAGCATTGTTTTTTTTTTTTAAACGGCACCGATCCCTGGTGCAAAAGGAAATTTTAGGTCGGTCCGCGAAAGTGAAATGTTTGGGAAGCACTGCTGTAAGGGATATGCAACTTTTTAAAAAATAATGTGGTAATTCTGCAGAATGCTTGAAAAGAATTATTAATAAGTGTAGTGATCAATCAAGGCATTACTATAAGTAATATTATTATAGAATTTTAAATATGTCCTAAGCAATTAGGGAAACGCATGCGCAATTGAATTGTAGGATTTATTATTATAGGAGATATTTATTTGAAAGAAATAGGAGGGATGGTCAGAAAATAATGCACCATTTGGCAGAGAGAGAGAGAGAGAGAGAGAGAGAGAGAGAGAGAGAGAGAGAGAGAGAGAGAGAGAGAGAGAGAGAGAGAGAGAGAGAGAGAGAGAGAGAGAGAGAGAGAGAGAGAGAGGAGAACTATTTGTTAAAAATTAATTAAATTTACAAACATTATAAATGACATTTCCTCTAAACATTATATTTGTCTACTTAAGCGCGAAATAAAGTGCATGCAGCCTGAAATTCGTTTTATAACGCAAGTAGACCTGCAAATCACGATTTATGTAGACGTCTAGACTTGTTCTAGGATGTGTTATTAAATTTAGCTTCCATTTTTACGTATACTGTGAAGAGGCGGGAGGAATTTATCGGGAGGAAATACGAAAAGGGGGGGGGGGGAATGACATTCTGAACATATGGTGAAAGGGTGCCCTGACCAAAACAGGTTGAGATCCACTGTTCTAGGTTATTTTTCATTCACTAGTGTGCCAGATGTTTCTTCTTATGACATGACTAAAAAATCTGTGTGTCCTTATCTTATCGAACCCGAACCTGCTCTGCTGTATGGCAGTGAATCTTCGAATGTAAGAAAACAAACCTAGAAAGAGGTTGGAGGACAGGTATACGTGCTATTTGAGACGAATGTTGCGAATACCTTAGGGCCCTATTATCTAACAGCGATTGCCAGAACAGATCAAGGAAATTAGAATATTATACGATAAGAAGAAAGTAAAATACTATAATCTAACAGAACGGGACACACTGTGTTCTTTAGTCATACGATAAGAAGAAAGTAAAATACTATAATCTAACAGAACGGGACACACTGTGTTCTTTAGTCATACGATAGGAAGAAAGTAAAATACTATAATCTAACAGAACGGGACACACTGTGTTCTTTAGTCATACGATAAGAAGAAAGTAAAATACTATAATCTAACAGAACGGGACACACTGTGTTCTTTAGTCATACGATAAGAAGAAAGTAAAATACTATAATCTAACAGAACGGGACACACTGTGTTCTTTAGTCATACGATAAGGAGAAAGTAAAATACTATAATCTAACAGAACGGGACACACTGTGTTCTTTAGTCATACGATAAGGAGAAAGTAAAATACTATAATCTAACAGAACGGGACACACTGTGTTCTTTAGTCATACGATAAGGAGAAAGTAAAATACTATAATCTAACAGAACGGGACACACATGTGTTCTTTAGTCATACGATGGGAAGAGAGACACTGGAGAACATCGTGATGACCTGGCACGATCAAAGATAACAGACCGAGACCGAGGTAAATAATGACTGATGGTATCAGCAGATTATACATGTCAATTACAGAGTTGCCATAGCACAATGAAGACCAAGATCCGTAGAGTGACATGAACTCTTACGTCACTTTACAAGGCATACGTGACGATACTAGTTAGAAACACGAGCTCGGTCTGTAGGATAACTGACCCGACCTTTTCAATTTTATTTAGCCAGGGATCTTACAGACACTTTAGCGATTACTTTACGTGCAACTTGCTCGCGGGTCCTTCTAGTTTTTCGTCCTTATACGTGAAGGCAAGGCGTGCGATCTACTACCCATGGTGTATTATTTTGGAAACGTGTGTGTGTGCGCGCGTGTGTGCGCGCGTATGTGTGTGGTGAAAACATAAGAGATTTAAAGAATATGAGAGATATAGCAATTGAAGGACATCCGCTTTGGCTTCTGTGCGTTTATGCGTTCTTTATAAATTGGTATTAAAGTTGTTCTTGTTACCATAACTCCATCTTTTTAAGTTGTCTTCCCTTTGCTCGGTATCTGTTTATTTCATCAATATGGCTCTGTGTGGTAGATGGCATCAGGGCAGTCTTGTGAGGTGGCCGAACCACCTAATATGTTGTTCTTTAAATGAAGTACACGACTGGTTTCAGACCATAATAATATGAATAAGATATGCAGATTGTACAGTGTTGATTGCAGACAATAAACAGGATCTGTAACATTTTGTAGATGCGGTTTTTGTACACTCTGAAAATAATACGTATATGGACTACACTGGAGAAAACGCAATCGTGAAAGGTTGAACAAGATATTGCTACATAATAATAATAATAATAATAATAATAATAATAATAATAATAATAATAATAATATTAATAATAATCCATTGGCACCTTGCCGTCTTGACAGACGATAGTTTGTGCTTTAAAAAGGCATAATAACTTTTAACTATGGCGGTAGCGAGTGTGACTGATAAGGCCAATTTGCGCTGTAAATGTCCGTTCACAGTGGGTGCATGTGAACACGTGGTCATTTCCACCATCATGCACCATCTTACGTCTCAAACGCTTGGTGTGTGACTTTTCTGCAATAATTTTCTCCTTTGTCTTTATTCCATTTCTGATGTTTGCCCTCCATGCAACACGTTCAGCGGCGACTTGCTCCCAATGTGCATTATCAATGCCTGTATCAATCATGTCCCGCTTACACACATCTTTGTATCGTAGTAGAGGCCGACCCTGAGATCTCTTACCCATCTGTAATTCACCAAAAAAGATATCCTTTGGTATTCTACCATCATCCATCCTCCTAAGATGTCCTATCCATCTAAGTCTACGAATACTGAGCATGGAATAAACTGTCACACAACTGATCTTTCCAATACTTCAGTATTTGTGATTTTGTCTTGCCACTTAATACCAAGAATTCTTCGCAGACACCGCATATGAAAGCTGTTTAAATTGTTCTCTTGGTGTGAGTAAGTTGTCCAGGTTTCACTGCCATAGAGAAGAGTACTAAGGACACAGGCTTGATAGACAAGGACTTTTGTTTTGGCAGTAAGCTTCCTGTTCTCCCAGACTCTTTTTCTTAACCTGTTCATTGTTGTTGCTGCCTTACCAATCCGGATGTTGATTTCCTGATCTAGGGATAATTTGCTATTTACCACTGATCCTAGATATGTAAAATGGTCTACTATCTCTAATATATATATATATCTAATTAATATCTAATATATATATATATATATATATATATATATATATATATATAAATAATAATAATAATAATAGTAATAATAATAATAATAATAGCATCCTAGTGAAATAACGGCTACTTGCTTGCTTGCTTGTGTTCGGCTGGCTGTGAACTCCAGCGTGAAGTCCTGTATGTCGGATGAAGACATCCTGTTGTCCAACATACAGGACCTGAGGTTTGCGTGAGTATCCGTTGTCCCATGTCTGGCTTATTGGTGTGCAGACTTGTGGTTCCTCGCCGTGCACGCAGACACTCTCCGACTTCGGAGGATATCGGCTACTGAAACTACTAGAACATTATATACAACAATAAGAAAGAGACAAATAAAATGCTTTCTTTGGTCACGTATTGAGAAGACAGGCACTGGAGAACATCGTGACAAATGGAAAGATCGAGGGTAAGAGAGGCAGAGGCTGACCAAGAGAAATGATACTGGATGGACTAAAGCGGTGACGTTGAGACATATCATCAATTGTATCGTACATAACACGAAAGACCGAGATCTGTGGAGAGACATGAACGCCTACGCCAGCTGGCAGGGCACTTGATGAGCTCAACAACGGAAATAGATGCAGTCGCTGTCCCTGTGTTATTTGTGGTTGCCAATGTCGGCTGTACAGGGATGAAAGTATTACAAGAATCTTCGTTGTTGTGAATTTTCCATCTGCTCAAACAATCGTATCTTAGTGTAGACGTTTACACTGCAGCTTACATAATAATTGAAAGAGGTGGTGTAAATTAATCATTATAGGCACTGTGTTTTACTCTTTAGTTAAGCAAAGCCCATTGATTAATTTGTTTAAACAGAAGTTTCTTCAAGATGGAGAAACACATACTATAGTTAGCATGTTTACTCATGATTTTCAAATCGAGTATTTTAAGCGTTCTCTGCCTATATTCACATAGTTTTTCCATATAGGTTAATTTCCGTATTTCACCTGTACAATTGATATGCCACAAACATTTCATTTATCTCCAGTTATTAGGTACTCCAGTTATTAGGTACAGAACCACACCTATTCCCAAGTAGGGGGGGGGGAGGCTGTGTGGTCTCGAGGTATGGTGTCCGCCTCGAGTGCTGGAGGTCCAGGGTTCAAGAACCGGTGAGGACCGGGATTTTTTTCTCGTGGACTTCTAGTAATAAAAATTTGCCTCGGTCTCTGGGTACTGAGATCGGACGCGCGTGTGAATTGTTGCGCACGTAATAAATCCCTTGGCAGTTGGAAATCGATAAAGAGCTAACGGGCTGCCCGGTCAAAATTTCGAGTTAAAAATCTACCCAAAGTATTTCAGGATCCTTGCCGGTGCTACGGAGTTCGTCCACTGAGCTGAGTTTCTCCAGACTCAGGTTTGAGTTAGGAGGAGAACGGAGTACTTATGGGTTACACCCGTGTGCCGTGATGTTGATCCATCGACTAAACTAAACTAAACCTATTCTCAAGCCAGCAGTTAATGAACTGATGGCTTTGCACGCCAAATCTAACTGTATTTACCAATTCACATGTAGGTGTCCGCCTAACGCAAACAACGGCACAACAGAGCGACAGTTACACACCAGGGTGGGAGAACACATACCTCAATGGGTCGATAAGATACTACACACAAATGATGGGAGCACATGGAGGCCGATACACCTGAAGATTCCCGCTTCATCAATTGGTAGGCAGTGTTGGAAACGTGTCTTATGATTGATAGAGACAGTTCCTTTTGCGTGTTGTTCAACACACAAAATAGTCGCTTGTTAAAGTTTGCAGAAGCCATAATAATCAATATACATAGCCCAATTGTGTGCAAACAGAAAGACATGTTAGTGAGGTTAAAATTACCAGGTAGACATTGACATTACTGTGCGAACATGTGCATATTTCAGACTGAAGAATTTATCTAGTTATTTTACTTTTTGTTGTGTGAATTATTCAGTATGTACCTGGCGAGATGCAGCGAAATATGCCAGGCGTGCATAAATCGTGTATTCTATTGTTTGTGTGTTCGTTATTTAAATTCACTACGGGAAAACATTGTTTTGAATTTCATTTATCCTTTCCTTGTGGTTTTGATGGGTGACCTTGTAACACCTACAGCTAAACCTCATTGTTCGTTTCTTTTGTCCACGATATGTTGAAAATACTCTCACAACTCCCCTACCTCCAACATTTCATTACTCACTGAGAGAAGAGAACAGGAGAGAAGACTCAGGAGAGAACAGAAGAACAGAATACCCATACATTTACATTAGGCGAAATATTGTCTTTATGGTGATAATTCTGTTTTCTATAATAATGCCCTCTGGTCTCACTTACCTACATGTAAATATTCAGTCCTCTCATTTCTTTGTTAATGTTATCAAAGTTTGGGATAGGTGTGGTTGATTTCCTTTTGAATGTTGTGTGGCTCTAGAAGGCCAGTAAAAAAATGTTTTTCCCCATAGAGGGGAAATAGACTGAAAATTTAACATACTGTCATTGAAAGTGCGCCATTAATACTCAAGTGAATAAATGTATAATATACAAATTGATTTTAAAATGTAAGTAAATAAAGATTCTTACATGTTGATTTAAGCTATCTGAAAGTGTTTTTAGTTAGATTATATGATCTGACTGAAATGTCATTTATTTTATTTCTAAATGAAAACTACAGAGACTTGTAAGTCAATTCATAATATTACTACTGATATATAATTTTCCGTTTTAAATCCGAGTAAATTCCCTTGCAACAATATTAGATGATTATGTACCTTATTAATTGTTTTCTATGGGCTCTGTAGCCAAGGTTTTACGGATGTGATTGGTAATTTCATATTTTGTATTGTTCTTGTTGCGTATCCCTTACGGGACGTTGCAGTCAACACCAGCATTTTTCAGCTGCTGTTGATATACTAGGCAAGTGCTACGTTCAGTAGTTTGCCATTGCTTTCTGAACGACTGGCTCCTATACTAGCATGTTATAACACAACGCGACACGGTCTGCTGCACAAATCGGTCGCAGTTGGGCTTCGAACGCCTAGTACACGGCTCACGAACCGCGTTCGCAAGCCTGTTCAAAACACAGCGGTGCTGGTTTATTTATGTTTTTTTTTTTTTAAAGGTATAGGTGCTGGTCGTTCAGAAAGCAAAGGAAAACTACTGGACTTAAAATGTGCCCAGAAATCATGATCTGCCAAAATGCCGGAGTTGACTGTTACGTCCTGAGAAGGATATGCAACTAAAAAAAAAATTTGATAATTGCAGAACGTGTCGCGCTGGTTTTAACGTGTTGGTATGGGAGCCGGTCGGTCAGAAAGCAATGGTAAACTACTAAACGTAAAAACTTGCCAAGACATCAACAACGGCAGTAAAATGCTGGTGTTGACTGCAACGTCCTGTAAGGGATATGCAACATTTTAAAAACATCTGATAATTCCGCAGAATGCTTGAACAGAATTATTAATAAGTGTAGTGATCAATCAAAGCATTACTATAAATAATGTTATTATGGTACTTTAAATATTTCCAATTATGAAAACGCATGCGCAATTGAAGTGTATGATTTACAATTATAGGAGATATTTATTTTAAAGAGATAGGAGGAATAGTCAGAAATTAATGCACCATATAGCAGAGATAGAGAGAGAGAGAGAGAGAGAGAGAGAGAGAGAGAGAGAGAGAGAGAGAGAGAGAGAGAGAGACAGAGAGAGAGACAGAGAGAGAGACAGAGAGAGAGAGAGAGAGAGGGAGGGGGTGGAGAAGAGAACTGTTTGTTCAAAATGAATTAAATTTACAAACAATATAATGACATGTCCTCTAAACATAATATTTGTCTACACCATAAACTTGTACAGCCTTTCGCCAGCGCGAAAAAATAGAGATCATAAAACTGCACATAGGGCTTGACTCTATCAGACCAGGTCTTGTCCTGCTCACTTCGCCTATTAATCTGTCACCTCTCTCATTCCTATCACCCTGGCCATACTCACCAGTTTGTCGTTGACTTCATTGGCAATGAAATCTCCGAGGATAACAGTCATTTCAAAATTTTTACACTGGTCCTCGGCCATGTCTAATCCGTGATATGTCTATATCTTTTTCTGTACAGTCTGCTGCTGGTTCAAATACTTGTATTATGTTAAGAGGTTTGCCACGGAGTTTCACCAACAATACTCTATTTGAGATTGTTCACAATCTTTTAACTGTCCTAGCACTCATTTGATTCCAAAATTATGCCAACTCCCATTTTGTAGTCCTTCCCTCGTGAGTAAATAATTCTATGATTATCTAAACATCACTCCTCCTCCGCCCCTCCGCACCTGGCCATCGTATTTCATTAATCGTTAATATATTTATCCAGCGGTTCTCAACCTTTTTTTGGTCCATGCACCCCTTCATCAAATTTTCAGAATGTTATTCCCCCCCCCCCCCCCCCCACCCTTTTTTGGGGGTATTTCCTCCCTATAACCCCAAACCCCCGGCCTCTACACAGTATACGTAAAAGTGGAAGCTAAATTTAATAACACATACTAGAGCACGTCTAGACGTCTACATAAAACATGATTTGCTTGTGTTTTTTTTTTTTAACGTTATAAAACGAATTTCAGACGTGCGAGAAGTACAGAACCGTAAAGTATGGAGGGAAAAAACAATATCAAGTAATCGGTTCTTGTATTAACGTGATCTTGAAATAATCGTAATTCCCCCCCCCCCCCCCCCCCCCCCCCCCCCCCCCCCCCCCCCCCCCCCCCCCCCCATGGACACGGAAACCCTAAAATTTCCCCCTGGGGGTGGAATTCCACACCGGCTGAAAACCACTGGCCTAGAAAGTCATCTTGCATTTGGTATTGAGCACAGTGACCTGCAAAGGACATGCAACATTTCTTCTAAGAAGAGATGCAATAATATTCACTGTGACGCCTGGAAAATTCAGCTGTAGGAGAAGCAGAGGAAGACAGAGAGAAATGTTGCCGGAGAAACTGAGACCGTGGCATAGAGAAACATCATCAATGGTACTGATCCAGAACACCATGGACAGAGGAATGTGGAGATACATGAACGCCTACGCGAGTTTAGGGGTACGTGAGTTGAGTTGATTCAAAAACCGACCTCACGAGTTACACGCGCAGTAGATAAAGTGATTGACTGGTGCTCTGAAATGAGTGCTGTCATCCACCCGGAAAAGACGGCTGTTTTGTGGTGCTCTCTGGACAGCAGGATTGTGAGATCTGATGTCCCAAGCCTCACAATAGATGGTAGAATCGTCAACAGAGAGAACAAACTGAAGTATCTGGGAATCACATTTGACAGGAGCCTGTCCTTCAATGACCATGTGGAGACGATTGTGACAAGATCTCAAAAGGGACTCAATGCACTTACAACTATGGCTGCAATGGACTCAGAGCATAGAATGCTTTTCACACTATACCAGCACTTGATCCTCTCAGTGATTGAGTATGGACTAGGACTGCTCACTGTCTCAAAGAGTCAGCTGGTGAAATTAGAACGCATACAGAACGAAGCTATGCGGGTCATTCTGGGATGCACCAGAGACACCCTAGTAGTGTGTATGCGTTACATCCTTGGTTTACCGACTGCTGTTAGTAGGCTCAAGGTAATGCAGGCGAAGGCATACCTCAGAGTAGCTGCAGACACAGATCACCCGTTGCATGAGGCGCTGGACGTAACTAAGGGTCAGCGACTGATAAAAGGGAAATCACGGATTGCTCAGGCGGCGGATGGGATCAGACATGTGTGCATCTCGGAGAACATTAGGCGAGGAGAGGAGTGGCTCAGAGTACCAGTGGATGGGTAAGACTTGTGCAGAGTTATAATCACATTGATTCGGGAGTGCAGGGAATTGCCAGCAGGGGTCACGGAAGTGGAAATACAGCAACTAATTCATGATAATGCTCCCTCGGGTGATGTGATTATCTACACAGATAGTTCGGTGTTGAGAGGTAGGAGAAGTGCCTGGGGGTTCGTAGCAAAAGCTAATGGTGCAGGAGAGCCTCGCATATGACACCGCAACATCTAGCTTAAGAATGGAGGTGGAGGCGGTCAGTGCAGCTTTCCGCTGGATGGAGAATACGTTACACACACACCTCGTGATTGTAACTAACCCAGAAAGCATGCTGAGGAAGGTGAGGACAGGCAAGCTTCGTGCAGGGTGGCTTGCTTCGCTTCGGAGGTCACGGGTGGCAAGCATGGCCTGGGTCTTTTCTCCGGTGCATGCCGGTGTGCTGGAGAATGAACAGGCGGACAGATTGGCTGGCTCGGCAAAACTTGGTGGAGTATTGATGCATGACAAGGCAGACGTGGTTGCGGCCTTCTGGGAGCACGTGTACACCTCGGAGGAGCAAATGGATCACCATGGTCTGGCAAGAAAAATTAATACAAGAACCGATTACTTGATATTGTTTTCCCCTCCATACTTTACGGTTCTGTATTTCTAGCTCTTCAGAAATTCGTTTTATAACGTAAGTAGACCTGCAAATCACGTTTTATGTGGGCGTCTAGACTTGTTCTAGTATGTGTTATTAAAGTTAGCTTCCATTTTCACGTATACTCTGTAGGGGTCCGGGGGGGGGGGGGGGGGGGTTTATAGGGAGGGAATACGAAAAGGGGGGGGGGGGAGTGACATTCTGAACACATGGTGAATGGGTGCTTGGACCAAAAAAAGGTTGAGAACCACTGTTCTAGGCTATTGTTCGTTCACTAGTGTGCTAGTTATTACTTCTTAAGACATGACTAAAGAATCTGTGTGTCTCCTTATCTTATCGAACCTGCTCAGCTGTAATGAGGCTGTATGACAGTGAATCTTCGAATGTAAGCAAAGAAACCAGAAAGAGGTTGGAGGGCAGGTAAAGAAGCAAGAATGACAATATTAAACGATAAGAAGAAAGTAGAAATTTATACTCTCTAAGAACGGGACACACTGTGTTCTTTGGTCATATGATGGGAAGAGAGACATTGGAGAACGTTGTGACGACCGGGAAGATCAGAGATAACAGACCGAGACCGAAGAAAATAATAATAAGTATAAGCCAGTGGTTCTCATCCGGTGGGGAATTCCCCCCCCCCCCCCCCCCCTCCCCCCGGGGGGGGGGGGGGAATTTTAGGGTTTCCAGAGGGGAATTAAGATTATTTCAAGATCACGTTAATACAAGAACCGATTACTTGATATTGTTTTTCCCTTCATACTTTATGGTTCTGTACGTCTCACCCTTCTAAAATTCATTTTATAAAGTAAGTAGAGCCACAAATCACGTTTTATGTGGACTGTTAGACTTGTCTTAGTATGTGCTATTAAAGTTTGCTTCCATTATTACGTTTACTGTGTAAAAAAAAAAGGGGGGGGGGGATTTTAGGTAGGTAATACGAAAGGGTGGGGAGGGGGATGACGTTATGAAAATATGGTGAAAGGGGGCACGGGCCAAATTTTTAGGTAGGAAATACGAAAGGGAGGGGAGGGAATGACGCTCTGAAAATATGGTGAAGGGGGCACGGGCCAAAAAAGTTGAGAACCACTGGTATAAGCAGATCATAAGTGTCATTAACAGTTTGCTATAGACCAGTGTGGATCAAGATCCCTAGAGTGACATGAACGCTTACGTCACTTTACAAGGCATAAGTAACGATACTAGTTAGACAGACAAACCCGGTCTGCAGGATAACTGATCCGACCTTTTCAATTAGCGCCGAGGAATCTTAAAGACACTTTAGCGATTACTTAATGTGCAACTTGCTCGCGGGTCCTTCTAGTTTTGCGTCCTTATCCGTGAAGGCAAGGCGTGCTATCTTCTAGCCGTTGTTTCTTATTTTGGAAACGTACTTGTGGTGTGTGTGTGTGTGTGTGTGTGTGTGTGTGTGTGTGTGTATGTGTGTGTGTGTGTGTGTGTGTGTGTGTGTGTGTGTGGTGAAAACATGAGAGATTTAAAGAATATGAGAGAAATAGCAATTGGAGGACATCTTCTTCTTCCTTTCTTCCTCCATTTACTTCATTGAGGTGTTGGGGAGATGTAAAGATCTTTTATGCGTTCTTTATAAGTTGGTATTAAAGTTGCTCTTGATACCATCACTCCATCTTTTAAGTCGTCTTCCCCTTGCTCGGTATCTGTTTATTTATTCATTGTGGCTCTGTCTGGCAGATGGCATCAGGGCAATCTTGTGAGGTGGCATGCAGTCTGTTGTTCTTCAAATGAAGTGCACTTCTGGTTTCAGACCCTAATATCAATAAGATATGCAGATTGTACAGTGTTGATTGCAGACAACAAACAGGACCTGCAACATTTTGTGGATGCGGTTTTTGTACACACTGAAAATTATACGTGCATTGAGTTAGACTACGCTTAAGTTTAAAGCGAGCAACAAAAAAAATCCTGAAGGGTTGATCGAGGCATTGCTAAATAATAATAATAATAATAATAATAATAATAAAAGGAAAATGTTTCCTAGTGAAATAACGGCTAATGAAACTGGAACATTATATACAACAATAAGAAAGAGACAATTAAACAGCTTAGATAGGTACTGGAGAACATCGCGATAAACTGGAAAGATCAATTGGAAAAGAGTCAGAGACAAACCAAGAGAAATACTGGATGGACTGGGGCAGTGGTGTGGAGAAATATCAACAGAGTTATTCCAGAACACGAAAGACCGAGATCTGTGGAGAAACATGAACGCCTACGCCAGCTGGCAGGGGACATGATGAGCTCAACAACGGAAGTAACGGACGCAGTTGCTGTCCCTGTGTTATGGTTGCCGGTGTCGGCTGTACACGGATGAAAGTATTAAAAGAATCTTCATTGTTGCGAAATTTCCATCTGCTCAAACAATCGTATCGTCGAGTAGACGATTACACAGCAGCTTACGTAATAATTGAAAGAGGTGATGTTAATTAATCATTATAGACACTGGATTTTACTTTTTATCCATAGATTAATTAATGTTTGATTTATAATTTAATTTATGGAAGTGTCCAAATTTTAATTCTATTCGTAGGGCCCCGTGAATAAACAAAGCCTCTATTCGTAGGGCACTGTCCCGGCTGGTCACGTGATTTGCCAAGTCACGTGACTTATCGCAAGTTTGTGGCTATATTATACATTTTTGTTGGTTGTAAAATGTGTCTGTCGTCAGTAGCAAAGTTAATAGTGTGCCCGCCTGATGCGGGGGAGCTCGAGGTTCGTTCACTTGCCGGATAATTTTTTTTAAAAAATTGTTCGCCAATTAATTGGATGAAAGTCAAATGTCAGTCGTTCGTTTCCTTGCCGGACAATATTTTTTTTAATTGCTCAGCAATTAATTGGGTGAAAGTCAATCCTTTATCTCTTTGGGTATTTAGAATTGTGTTGTTTAAAGTGAGTGTAAGTTAGTTAATCTTTCTTCTTGAGCCCTGACTTTACTGGACTTAGGTATCAGTACAGAGCAGGGTAGGTGGTCGCTTCTATAATCCCCAAGGACACTCCATTATATGTCTGATGCCGCCTCTTTTGATACAAGTGCCAGGTCGATGGCCGTGTCAGGGTGCCCCGGTCTCATTGCCTGCCTAGTTAGTGTCCCATCATTTAGACAGACATCATCCGTCTCCAGCGAGGCCTCAACAAGAGCAGTGCCCTGCATGTTCTCTCCCGACCTGTCCCACTCTTTGGAGCGTGCACTGAAGTAACCACATAACATAACAGATAAGTAAATGAAGAACAAGTTGAGTTGAGTTAAGAACCGACATCACTGCACTCAGGACATTCCCATACGTGCTCCGTCCCCTCGTTCAACAGCCATCGAAGAGTCATACTACTAATCGTGCCACCGCTATCTGATTAAAAGTTCTCCTGGTCTTCCCTCTCAGTTTTGAGATTCTTCCAGAACCCCTGCCGATCCCCCACAATCTCATTCTTTCCACATATGGGTTCTCAATCTGTTCTCAATCATTCTACACGAAACATTCCTTTCTCCAGCTTGCTAAGCATACACTTTGAATCCGTAATGAATACAAGTAAACCTCTCAACCAGTCCCAACTCTCTCTCTGCTTATGCTAGATTCCCCACTCACATATATATTTATCAGGTTCCAGCTGTATCGGCCGATTTCTATCCGCATTCCCTGCAGCTCTTTACTCTCCTGACCCTAACCACTCATATCCAGTATTGAATGCTGTAAACCGTCCTTGACCACCAGAGCCTGTCCATGTCTTCCCTGCCCAGTTGGGTTGATGTAACATGTATAGCCAGGGCACTTAAAAGAGTTCGGATTCAGTTCCTGTAACATCAGGACATCAAAATCGTAGACCAGTTTCTCTAGTATTGGTCCTCGTTGCTTTGCACTACAGCAATTCCAATACCCAACCCGTACATTTTTTAGTCCCAAACGATCCGTTTTCCTTCTACCCCTTCTGGCCCCAGCCCTCTTCTTCCTTTTCCTTCCCCTCTCTCCCCTACCTCTTCTCCTCCGCTCCCCGCTGGCTGTTGTCAAAAGTATCGAGCACAAAGCACGTACTCCGTTGCTTCGGCGATAATTCTTTGTATTATTCATAGTTGGTTAGGTAGGTGGGTAGGAAGACACGAAAGTGGTTAAGTAGGCAGGTAGGTGGGTTGTTAGACAGATAGATGGTTAGAGAGGCAGATATGTGGGTAGGTAGACAGGTAGGTAGTTAAGTAAGCAGGTATCATTTGTGGGTAGCTAGGCAGGCAGGTGGATGAGTAGGTACGCAGGTAGAAGGTTAGCTAGATCCAACCCGACACTCGCTCGTTGATCATCTGTGTGTTCCACCATACCAATTCATACATCTCTTTCAACCTCTCCCTGCAATAATCTGAACAGGCAGGTTGACCGGCCGAGCGACCGAGAGAGAGAGAAGGGAGGGGCAATCAGAGATACAGACAAATAAACAACGGATATATAAACTGGCAGGCAGACAGCAGACAGATAGAGAGTCAGACACACGCATAAATACACACAGAGAGTCACCCAGACATACATATGGAAAGACAGACACACAGTTTGTTAGACAGAGATTCAGATAGACATATATACAAATAGAAAGTCAGACAAATAGACTGACAGAGAACAAGAAATCAGGTAGGCTGTCAAACGGACAGACATATAGAGAGGCATACAGACAGGCGGACATATAGAGAGGCATACAGACAGGCGGACATACCTAGAGGCATACAGACATCTCTCTCTCCCTCTCCTTCTCTATCTCCCTCCCCCCCTCTCTCTCTCTTGTCTTTATCACTTTTTTATGTGTTTAAACACATCTTTCTCGTATCTCTGTCTCTCACACTATCTTCATTATCTATCTCTCTCCCCTCTCTTTTCAACCCGCTTCACATATACCAGGTTTTCCTGCACTTTATATGCGTAGCATTTCCTTGTTTATTTGTTAATTCATGAGGCCAGTCAGTCGAAAGCCTGGTGTTTGTATTGCCTAACAACCCTAATCATGTTTCTCTGAGGTGACGCATATTACTGTCAGCTTGGACCAGAATTTCAGGACATAAATAGTAGGAAATAGGTCGGTAACATAAACAAAGATGGACACCTGTAAACAGTAAGTGTACAGAAACGCAAGTTAACAATTCTTAAACTCGCCTGATATTTAAACAGCCATACTTCAACTAAGTATAAAGTATCGATTCATAAGGCCCTAGTCTATTCATAGGGCCCTGTGAATAAACAAAGCATCTATTCATAGGGCCCTGTGTATAAACAAAGCATCTATTTGTAGGGCCCTGTGAATAAACTCTCCCTTAATTTATTATGAGCAGTTTCTTCAAGATGGAGAAACAGAGTTCAGTTAAATTAAATTTGAGTATTTACTAATGAGACCACCACAGTAGATAGGCCTTGAAATTCAAAATCTAATGGTACCTCAATGGTGCCTTTATCTTCTAAGTGAAGATATTCACATTTTTGTGAAGGGTTGCAATTTCTCATGCTCCTCGCCCGATAGTCGATAGTGTCGCTCTCCAATGTGTCTGATTACCTTCACCAGCGGTCTGTGCGAGATTGTCTCAAACGGTCATACGAAAACTGACTTTAAAAATATGTTCCGTCATGTTAAATGATTACAAAATAGTACAAGTATACAAATAAATTAATATTAATCTTTAAAATCGTATTCACTTTTAACTATAGTAGTTCAAGTTGCACGTTTTGAGTGTTACAAAGTGTAGCGCAATCGATATGCGGCCCCCGTCATGACCCGTGGGTTTTCAATTCACAGTCACATCTTCGCAGAAAATCTGTTTTTCAAGCACAATTTGAGCAAGTTTAGCGATGAAACTGTACTGATTCAGGGATGATATTTTATATGGCAATTAAAATTTATATTAAACAAAGACATCTATTGGATTCATCGATTCCGATACGTGATCATTCCGCTGCCTCTGTGGGATGCGCTCCCCAGCAGTCAGCGGCTCGCACATATCCATAGAGCACACTTTATTCACAAACTTCCAGTTCCTTAGTTCTATATATTTTAGTTTGTAATGTTTAATAGTTTCTATTATTTCATGTATCATCTAATAATTTTGTGAAAAAAAAAAAAAAATACCCACTGGGAATAGAACCCCGGTATCCCGCATGACAGGCGAATGCTTACGACTACGCTAGCGAGGACACACTGATTGTTCTACAAAGATTATTTATATAGTCAAGCTGTCATTTTGGGTTTCATGATCGTAACATTTTCGCCTGTTTTTCAACCACAATTAAAGCAAGTTTAGCGATGAAACTTTCCAAATTTCTGACAAATTTTATGCAGAATTCGAAAATCCATCTACAATTGATGGTTTTCTATTGAAAGCGCCAGAAAAAAAATTAATTACGGTTCAGCGTGCCATTTCCATTTTTCTCAGCGTGCGAGGTTGGTCTCAACCAAATGGGCCATAGGCGGATTATGAAAACTGACTTTAAAAATATATTCCGTCATGTTAATTGATTAAAAAATAGTACAAGTATACAAATAAATTATTAATAATCTTTAAACTTATGTTCTCTTTAACTTGAGTAGGTCAAATTGCACGCGTTTTGAGTGTTGAAAAGTGAAAGTGTACGCGCCAGCCCGAGCGATATGCGCATGCACAGTAACCATGGCCCATTAACGTTTCCCCATTAACAAATACATGCTTCCAGAAAATGTTGTTTGTCATCCACAACGGAAGCAATTACTGCGATTAAACTTTGCAGATACAGCTAGTGTTCGACTTACGACCTATGCAACTTACGACCATTCGACTTTACGACCACAATCAGTAAATGTACAATGGGGCTTTGGGGCCAAAAGGGTGGTGGCAGTGGAGGGGCGCCAAAAGAAAGCCCCTTAGGGACCCAACCCCCTGGGCCCCACCCCCCAAGGCCCGGTGGCGCACGCGATTTGTGTACCAAGCCCGCACCAGGCTTCACACGGGTCAGGCGACTGAGCCACCATAGTATTATTCCGGATATACTACTTAAAGCTATAGTATGTATGGGGTACACACCATGGACACACATCAGTGGCTACAAGTGAAACCAACGCGACAGCGCATGCAATGTTGGAGGAATGCCCAAGGAGAGTGGACCCACTACCACCCCCTAGAAGTTTGGTGCAACTACCGAAGAGTGGATGGGTCGCGTAGGGGACGTCGTCGTATTATAATGCATCACCGCAAGTGAATCTGAATTAGAGCCACAACCCTTGGGTATATCATGATGAATACCCACAGTTATGAGTGGCCCAAACTCGGCACATAGCTGCGTTGCGGTTGGTCTTGCTGTGGTCTTTATTGTTCTCGACACAATACGCAGGCGAAGCAGGGTGTAGTCATAGAAGAGTGTATATTCTGTGAGAGGGGGGGTTAAGCGTCCTTATGAGGTGTGTGAGCGTTGCATGCTAGACGCCTTCCATAGGATGCTTTGGAAGTTTGAGAGGAAGACCAACATCAAGCTGCGCCCATATAAAGGTATGAAGCTAGATCCTCTGCCTGATCTGCAAGATTCGGAGTAGGAAGCTGTATGAACACCCTACTGAATTGTGTTTTAGAGGGGAAGCCACCCCACACATAACATGCCTACTTGCCAGTGGTTCAAGAGCCCCACAACATTCTGTGGAAAGCCCTCGAGGCGGCGCTTTTGTGACTATCATTTCTGGATCATACAACGCCAAGGCAGAAGAATAAGTGGGGGAACTATAATCGTTCATACTCCTTGGGGTTGGAGGTCCTTAGGAGTTCCGCTAGACTGTCTGGAAACAATCGCTGAGGCGGATGTGCAGCACGGGTGAATGTCTAGCCTGCCAATTTGAAGCTGACTGGGATAGTGCAGATGAATCATGGAGCATTGTTCGTGGCGTATCGGCGGCCGCTATGAGGTTTGTGATATGCCCTGCCACAACGCCTGGTTCTGCGACACACACAAAGTCCTTTTTGCTACAGGCAAGGGCTACACCCCATGTCTGATCTGTGGTTGGGACATCCTACAACCCGGCGATATATGTAAGCTATGTCACCAAAAAATACTAGAGCACCTAAACGTCTTAGATGCATACACCAAAATGAAAGAGGCCATGGTTGAGGCCCCGCGATACCACCAGACTAGAGTAACACCCCGATGATCAAACATGTGCTCCAGTCAACACCACTTCTGGTAAAAACAATCACGCTGGAAGTACCATGACTGAACAAACCAAACGTGATCGTTTTGCTTTTGCGTGACAGATTTTATGAGCCGCGCGAGCGGGACAATTTTTTCTCGCTAAGAAAATTGCTTGCAATAAAGTGACCCAGATACTCAAGCGGTGCCAGTGAGTTCGCGTAATTGTGTCCAGAATTAGAGAATAGCGTCTCAAACTAAAAAATGTAGGTGGCTTGTGCATGAAGGGGCCTCGATCCGGTGCGAGTGCAGGTGCCGCAGCGAGTTCTGCTACAAACACCTCCAACTACTTAAAAAGGGTAGGACTGTGTTTGGGTGTGTTATCTGCAATGCAGAAGTACAGCAACCATGCGATGTGTGCCACACTTGTGATAGTGAACTAGCTGAGCGCTATGTGGCTCTGACAAGAGATTTGCCAGAAGACATAGACGATCCCTTCTTCATGGAGAAATTCATCCCCCAATAGCCCTGCCTATCTCTAGGCCGAAGACGACCGGGACTGCAATGGCAGTTGACAGAAGCCCCACACTCACCGTTAGCAGCGCTGTATCAATCCCGTCCAAGACATTCACAACCCGATGGTACTTCTTATACAACAGAGACCGTTTTTCATGCTCAGCCTCCAAGCTCTTCTGTAGTCTGGTGATCTCTTGAAGGCGAAAGGCCTGGTCGGGCGCCATTGTATATTAACCACACACGTCCATATATTTAATTTGAGGTTATATGTTTTGAATCCTCCTCAGTGACAGGGTTGTTGGTATACAAAAGTTTTACAAGATGAATCCATGGCGAAACCTTAACTTCTCTCAAATTGATGGTATCAACACCCTTAGGTATGTTTACTACAATTCGGTCATCAGTAACTTCCGCACGCACTTCACCAGCGAAAGTAACAATAACCCAACCCGCCGCCCAGTGCGCCAGAGATTTTACTTGAATACCCGGCATAACATCTCCCCAGTTTGATCGATATATTCAGGCCTGGGCTGGCTGTTCACTACCAAACTAAGGGTGTAAATGTTATGGTCGCCTTTAAGGTAGAACCGGCCTGCCTCATAACCAACATATACCCCATCAACGATGTTAAGTATACATGGTAGTACTCCCATATTTGTAAGGTAACCAGGTTTAGTACCCGACCACACAAGATAGGGATTTTTTATCTCAAACCACAATGGCCAGTCAGGAGCACCGAATCGACCTTCCACATATATTTTTGTGGCCTTCCAGTATGTCTTAGCAGTAGTCTGAGTATTTAACTGCGCGGCAGTATGTTGCATATCAACATAGTTTTTAGTGGCCGCATCTTGCTCCCCAACCGGTTCAGCGACCTCAGTGATTCCATGGGTACCCATATTGATTTCCCCAGACATAGTTCCCCCAGACAACCGAAGGTTAGAGAGTCGCTCCGTAAAACCTCGCGTTGCAGCATCAGTAGGTCCAGAAGGTTCCCCCACATTAGTGAGGCGAAACCCACCCATGGATAGTATACCCTGCATAGTGTCTCCATACTTGCGCACGAGCCCAGCCCGGCTGAGTTGGACAACAGTCCCAGCCTCTCCGCCACACTTTCCAACAGACATGGTTATAGCATATGTAGTATTATGTCTTCAAATTGCTGCCCACCAGCCAGCCTACGAAGCACATGAAGACATAAATGGCCACAGATCACATCGTCTGCCCTCTGCGGCTGAAAAGTTTGGGTGCGCACGGGGCACCCTAGATAATCCAGGATCTCCTGGGGCGGATCAAGTCCGAAACTATCGAAGTAAATCGCCATAGGTCCTGCCCTGTAATAAGCCACCCAGTGGGTCCCCTCACCCTCTGACGAGTCTAGATTGACTATCCCACACTCCGGAATGTGTAGAGCCGCGGGAAGACCATCGGGCATAAACACACCACGGAAGTGGGGTATATCCTTAGCCACCTTCTCAATATCGAAGTTGCTTAATGATTCTTTTTTTTCCACCCCCTTACCCCTAGAGATGTACACACCCTTTCCAGCCTTATCAAGAAGTTTGATCGCAGGACCATAAATAGGATGGCTCCCCAAGATGTCCTTTAACACAGGCGGCAAACCCCGCCCTTCCATCGCTCGGTTATGATGAGCCTGATCAACTGCCTGAGCCACACCAGCAGCCTAACCCATCAAGCCCCCCAATCCACCCAGCCAGGGGAGTGCCTTAGCCAAGAGGGGGATCACCGCCCCCAATGTGGGGAAAAACCCACCCACCTTAACCATCTTTTTGATCTGACTCTTCGAGAAGGTCAGCTCAGCCCCAGAACCCACAGCAACACTCTTCTTAATATGGTTAATCTGACGCTGGGTCAGGCCGACATAATCAGCACCATGCAGCTGCCCCACACCCAAGCGTAGGGTGGCACCAGTGCTGTCTTTTGCCGCCTTGACCAACGTCTCTTTCTGCCCCGGAGAGAGGCTCAACCCATATGATACCAGCGCCATAGTTATCTCAATATATCTCTAGTGTTTAATTCAAGACGGTAGTAAACTTCCTACATCAGAAGCCAAGACCAGTGACCTATCTGCGATGATCACGGCGAAAGCCTTGGTGTCTGCAGGCACATAAGCGTCAAACTCCACCTTGAGGGTGATAGCTTGAACAGCGTTCTTAATGGCTTCAGACTGGGCCCGCAAATCAATAACATGTATGGGGTAGAGGGCCACAAAATCCATAGGATTTACCAGGTTGGACGACTCCCGACCGGTAATACCATAGAACGCCTCCTTGAAGTCTGCAAATGCTTTGTAGGCCCGAGAGGTTCTATACTCAGCGAAGTCGATATTCAGGTCCACTAGGGGGTAGTGCGCGCTGTTGATCAGGGCATGAATATTCTTCACCCGCACATGATCAAATACAGCACTGTTCTTCATCTGGTCACTTCCACGACCAGTTTGAAAAGCCACCAGGATCCATTGAGGTTTCTCTGTTTGGGATTTAACTCCCAACTGCCAGGTGAAGGAAGTGGACTGCGGCACCGCCAAGCTATCACACTGTAAGGCGCGGAAAGCCACAGGCACCCTAACCTTATTCTCTATCAGAGTCATGAGCGAGCTCATATAGCTCAGAGAGGGTATAACATGAGGCATCATCCAGGCGATCTTGGACAGTTCGATTCTACCCTCAGGCGCCGCCGTCGCACGATGGATTGTATGAGCATCGTTCTGGTGATCTAACAGTAGGGACTGCTTCACCCCATAGAGTACGTTCTCATAATCGTTACAAAACCCAAAGAAATATTTGAGTGGAACACAGAAACTGAAGTTGCCCGGAGTTGTAGGTTTACCCATCATGATAACCCGCCGCCTTTCCCAACCCGTATTCCCCACCACAGCTGCCCCCACATCTGAGTCCTTATCCCAGCACATATTGAGGCCTTCACCCCAAGCAAAGTCCTCCCCACATGACATAAGGATCATCATGGTGGTGGCCTGCCCAGGATATGACACATCATCGATGGTGTTGTTGTTAAGTTGGTAACGTATTTTACCAAACATGAACGCAACAGCATTGTTAACCAAAGCCACCTGACTGTTCGCATCATAGTGTTCCTCTCGAAACGTTTTGAGCCGTCCTTCTACTAGAATATAACTCTTAGAGGGGAGTGTGAAGGCGTCCTGAGCGTGTATATCAATCTGGATAGTGGTATGAAGAATGGGAAGAAGGATGCTCAAGTCGTGACGTAGTTTGTTGTTAGGGGGCAGTCAACATCTGGGCCTGAAGGAGAGAAGACGCCATGTTGTATGAAGGTTGTAGAAGTTGTCATCAAGCTGAAATAAATCTCTATTTATACTCAAACAAAGTCCTCGTTAGTCCTATTTATGTGAGCGCTGTTACATCGGTCCTCCTCTTCCTCCCACCGAGCGTGTTTGAATTGAGTTTTGCGGAGTGTTCAAGGATCTCTTGAAGATATTCATCTTCCCTGTTGAGGAGCTCGCTAAGCATTGGGTATTTATATTTCCTAATAATTTCCTTATCCAAGCCCTGATCTACATCAATCATAATAACTTCTGGAGGAGGTGGCTCTGGCCTCTTCAAGGGCTCTGGCTTGTGCTCTGCCCTCAATGACTAGAACCCTGTTCAACGCCTCAATAGCCCGAGCTAGCTCGCTAGCTTGTTTGTTTGTTCGTCTAGCCAATTCACTGGTCTGTTTGTCTGCTATTTTAGCCAACTCACCGGTCTGAGCTTTGACGATTTGGTTTATTGCCCCCGTTTGTTGCGCTGACCTCTCTGCTACAGTTTTAGTAATTGGTGTGAAGAGTTTGGCCGCCTCCTGTTGTAAATCTGCTTCCCCCATCTTCTCTGCCAGAAACCGCTGCTTCAGGCGGTCCCGACGTGCTAGATAATCCTTCACAACGCTTCACGCTTTGCTTGGTTAGTCACATCAGCCCACATGTTGTTGCTATCATAATAACATATATATCTAAATAGAAGACCTCGGGATATAGAACTGATCGAACCCACATCGGTATTTGCCATCGTGGGCCTTGCTGGTTAGGTCGATCACAGCAAAACCGTAAGGCTTGCTAGTGCACTCTGTGAAGAACTCTCTGAATTCATTAAAGGGCATATCACCACCAACATAGGAGTCGTGGATGGCACGCAGGTTCTTCGTGTCTTGATTGAAGATCACCAATAGATTGGCGTTGTCGCGGATGGCCTGCTTGGGGATTCTGAAGAAGCTCTGGGTTAGGTAGAATGTGTCGGCACCTGGCAGAAGTACTTCTCGATCGGTCCCTGCTTCTCCAGCATGATGTCATCAAAGACCATGACAGCTCTCTCTTCGGGGTTGAGGTCCTCGACTGGGATAATGTCTTCAGCTGAGCTATGGCAGGAGGCAATATTTTGCCCCGCGACCTGCCCGACAGACTCAGCCCAATCCTGGAGGAACTGGTACTTGTCCTGTCCCAAAGACTTCGAGTACAGGTGCAGTGGGTCGTAGTTTAGGTAGCCCGGCTTCAGCAGCAGGTTGAGCATCATGTTTGTTTTTCCGCACCCCGCTGGCCCGCACACAACACAGCGAATGGTGTCTGGCAGCAGCCAGTGGTGGTGGTGGCGGGCTTTGTCCTCAAGATCGAAGTTGGTTATCTCCATCATCAATTAAATATATACACATGTGCATTGTCTTCAATATGTATTGCCTGCGTTGTAAGAAGCAGACTCCTACGCTGGAGGAGTCGGAGGTCGTGCTGAAAAATCGCCAGATAACAAGGCGCGGCATCTGTGAAGTTTGTGGGGCTAAGAAGAGCCAAATTGTTGGTATGGGGCTCCTCAACAAAGCACTGAATATGTTACCTTTGCCTGAGATGCATATGAGGCTGCCTAAGGGCGTCAGCTCTGAGGATGTTCCTGGGGGCTCGTTCCAGAATACTGGGAAATATAGCTACTGCGGCCCTTTCACTAAACTAGATAAGCGGATGGCCCAAGGCTATGAGGGGGCCAACACACTCGATCGCGCCTGCAAAGCCCACGACATTGCTTATGCGGTCAATAGCGATACAGCTAATCGCAACATTGCTGATGATGTCCTAGCCGCTGCGGCTGAAAATATTGCGGCGTCTGGTAATGCCCCCGACTGGGAGAGGCGCGATGCCGGCATCGTCTCGGCCATGATGTCTGCCAAGAGCCGCTTTGGTATGGGTGCGCCCTCGTTTTGAATATATAGGCATCTGCAGTATATCAATATGTATTGTTTTCGGTGTAAGAGACAGACCCCCACTAACTTGGCCATTTTTCTTCTTCTTGTAGACGGTTCTTTTTCCCCAATCCAGACGGCCGGCCGCTTGCATGATGATATGGAAGTCGTATCCTCTTAGATTGTGGAAGACTACAGGTATCCTCAGCTTGTCTCTGCTTATGCGCCATGCTAGATTACAGACATTGTGGGCTGCGCCCCGGTATTTGCCTGTAATATGGCAGTGGTCTCTCACCTTGTCCCCCTCCAACAGCTCTTTACAGATGTGGCAGGTTGTGGCAGAGGCGAAGTCTTCACGGTCTTGTTGCCCCAGCACCATCAGTGCAGCGTTCTCCCCCGATATATGACTGTATTTGTGATGAGGCCGTCAGAGCGTACAATGGTGTAGCCAAAGCCACAGGGGGGCTGCTCGGCAAGTTGTCGTGTGTTGCTTTGGTTTGGATCCATTGCCGCACCATGTACTGGAATGTTCAATGTCTCAAAGTCTGCGTATATGATGTATGGTGCCCTCATCTGTTTCTGGAGGGACTTGAATTTCACCTTTCCCTCTTTAGACATGACATTCACCTGGCTGGCTGTGTTGATGCCTTGACAGAGTGGCTCATGCTGATCCAAGGTTTCCTTGAGAGGAGTGTACATGGAGACAATTGAGACATGGATACTTCTTACCCTTGTGTTTGCTGTTTCCGTATAGAAGCCGTCCCACATCCTTGACCCAGACATAGTGCCTATTCTCATCCTTACACAGGAGCAAGAGGTTGATTTGGTTGCGCTTGAGTGTGTTGGTTTGGAGTATGGTTGGTCCATTGTCCCACCCAAAGACCCTGATGGCTATGATGGGATTCTGGTTTTCGAACTTAGCAATACTGGTCAGCTGCACCGGGAATTGGATTCCTTCAAAGTTTAGCTCTCCCAGGTGGGCACTATAATTGTTGAGCCTATCAGGGTGCTCTCCGTGCGCTACTGGGTAGAGTGCTGAGAGTATGGCCCATTCAAAGCAGCGGTTGTCCTCATTCTTCACATTCACAACACTACGTGGTGGGATGAAGCTGGGGGTCGCGAAGTAGCTAGAGCCTCGGAATGGTTGGTATTTTGCAATGTAGAGGTCGAGCTGCACACACTCATCATAGCTCCAATCCGAGCCCTGTTCAGTGAAGCATTCACTGTCAGCGAATATCTTGGCTCTGGCGAGGTTCAGCCCCTCATCAATATCCCCCTCATGCAGTACTTCATGGTTCCTGCTTCCGTGGGTGGCGATTGCTGTAATTTGTTCACCTTCTGGGGTGGTGCGATAGTATTTTAGATGGAGATATAGCTGCATTAAACACTGCCGTACTCCTCTAACGCTAATACTATCAACATCTTGGTAGCAGGTCTCATCGCTTCGAGAAATAGATCTGGGTTGTCGTACACCGTGCCTTTGGGGACGACAGCTTCGTATATTCTCAAGCTCCCCTCAACCTCCTGGGCGAGTTTGTATTTTGGTGCATTGAGATAGAAAGCCTCCTCCTTCTCTGCATCCTTCTCTCGCAGGCGGCGCTCGAGGAACTCGGCTTCGCGATCGGCGTGGCGCTCGGCGTGCTGCTGGGCTCGGTGTCGGCGCTCGGCACTGATCGCGGCTCGGTCCTCGCCGGTGCCGTGTATGAATCTCAGAGCGGTGGTAATCCCTGCTTCGAGTCGCGCCCCATGTAGATTGGGGCTCTTCTCGAGCAGGGCGGCCCTAGCCATCTCGCGCGCTCTGGATATTTCCCCCTCAAGAACGGCCTTCCTCCTCCCACTGTATGGCATCCCATACTCGCGGGCTTGCTGCTTCAGCTGATTAAGCGTTGGCATGGCTAAATACACAGATCCGTCAGTCTCTAACTGTTGGGTGTGTAAGTACACCGATGACTTCACCTCTCTCTAATTGAAAATTTCAGTCCACTCTAATCTAAGCAATTCGCCGAATCTCTGCATTATAGTCCTTTACATTCTCTTCGTACCAGATTTGGTGATACTCCTTGTCATATCCACATTCTTTACATACTTCTAGGAGGTTGTTGACCCCCTTCCCACACTTCCGACATGGTTTAATGCATGAACCCTTCCGTATTAGCACTGCATGTACCTTGCAGTACTCCCTCATACAGCTGCGATTGCAGGGCTCCATGGAACGTAGCCATAGCCACTTACAATTGTTCTTCGCGGTGCGCATCTTGGTATGTCCTGCAGATAATACACTCTAAATCGACGGCTCGGTCGCCTGTAGGCTGGCCCAGTGCGTGCGCTTCCGGATGCAGAGGATGGCCTGGCCGCCTGTAGGAGGTGTGCGCCCCGGGGCCCTGCCCCCTAGGCCTCTGGGGGTTGGGTCCCTAGGGGGCTTTCTTTTGGTGCCCCTCCACTGCCACCACCCTTTTGGCCCCAAAGCCCCATTGTACATCTACTCAATCACTAGCCATATTAGATTTCAGATTTATTTCTGCCTCAATTATCAGTCAAACGGTGTTTTCTGCAATCATCGGCGGTCGTTAACTATGGATGAACTATGGAGCTATAAGCATGGATGACACAAGGATTGTTTGAAGACTGGTTTTATTCCTCAAGTTCGAGAATATTGTTTGGAGAAAGATATTCCTTTCAAGATTTTATTGCTACTCGATAACGTGCCTGGACACCCACCACATCTAGGCAATCTCCATCCAGATGTAAAATTAGTTTTTCTTCCGCCAAACACGACTCCACTCATCCAGCCTATGGACCAAGGTTTGATTGCGACCGTAAAGGCCAACTATCTCCGAACCACCTTCGTTCAAGCAATATCCGCAATAGATGCTAACTCAGAACTAACATTGCAAGATTTTTGGAAACACTACAACATTTTAATGTGTATCAAGAATATCGCTACCGCCTGGGAGGCTGTATTACGACAAAGTGCATGAATGGCATCTGGAAAAATTGTGTTAAGCGCTATGTTAATGATTTTCATGGATTTGACAGTGAACATGAACTTGAAACAGTTCGGGAAAAAATAGTAAAACTCGCCAAAGACCTTTCTTTGGAGTGTGAAATTGAAGATGTCGAAGAGTTGCTAGACAAAGAATCCGGAGAACTTACAAATGAACAGTTAATCGTGGTGGAAGAAGAAAGAAGAGAAGCCAAGAAAGAAGAGGATGAGCCAGAAAGAAAGTTCACCAATAAGGGATTATCAGAAGGTTTATCTTTACTGAATAAACTTCTTATACATTTCGAAGCAATGGACCCAAACATCAATCGATTTGCAAGGGATTGAACGGATGGCGCACAATGTGTTTCGTCTGTATCGTGGAATTTATGATGAAAAAAAGAAACATACAATTCACCATGTTTATGAAAAATCCAACTCCGGTATCCCCAACTGCTGCCTTAGATGACGACATTAATGATCTGCAGCCAAGCACCAGTGGCCAATAAAATGTTTCGTACATGTTTATATATTTTGATGTTAATGACAATTTGATGTGTTTTACGATTGGGAAAATGTTTCCTATAATATTTTCCACACCTGTATTTTGTATGTTTTGCAAATATTAAACCAGTTGTACATGTACAGTTAATGCAGTGTTTTTCTTAAACCTGACGATGTAAAAATAAGAAACAAAATGGTGTAGAGAAGATACAAATGGCACAAAATGAACATCGAAAATTATGATTTATAAAAATAATAAAAGAAATTTATGATATAATTTAACTTAAATATTTGTATAACATCACTTCACATTACTGTACACATAGCGTACTCAACTTATGACCAAATCGTGTTACGACCAGTCTGTCGGAACCGATCGTGGTCGTAAGTCGAGCACTAGCTGTATATTTAAAATTGTACGCAGAATTCAAAAATACATCTATAATAGATGAAATTCTATCGACAGCGCCAGAATAGTGTTACAAAGTGCACATGCCAGTCCAGTCGATATGCGCAAAGAACAAAAACACATCTTCGCAGAAAATGTTGTTTTCATACACAACAGAAGAAATTACCGAGATGAAACTTTCCAGATATATTTAAAATTGTATGCAGAATTCAAAAATACATCTATAATAGATGAAATTATATCGACACCACCAAAAAAAATTTAATTATGGTAAGTATGAAATATATTCTTTTTTATATAAAAGGTTACGAAGATTTCAACCAATCGCTGTGCACGGAATATTAGGCAAACCTTTTCTGGATAACCCAGGGTGACGTGTGTTATTGTCACGTGAGATTTGAATGAATGAATGACGTCAAAAGAATGCATGGTCTGTACTCTAGCAAATTCGGAGACACGGTGAATCATGGCGGAATGACTTCGTACATCACTTCGGTTTTCATTTCCGGTCACGGCACTATGGAACTCGCTAATACTATAAATAGCAGGTTTGATCATGATTTTCAAATTGAGTATTTACTAATGAGATAGATAGGCCTTGGAAAACCAAATCCAACGGTACCTCAGTGATGCCTGTATGTCAGTTCTAAGCAGGCATATCCACATTTGAATGTCAGGATCTTGAACAAAAAAATGTTTTCAGGATGGGAGAGTTTATTCGCAACCAAGTTGCGAATAAACGAAGTCTCTATTCGCAACCAAGAGTAGATAGAAACAAGCTGTTGTTTTTTTTACAGGACGTCAAAATCAACCACAGTATTTATTCCAGAAGTTGGTGTTGTTGTTGCCTTCCACTTATGCCGTTAGGCGTCATGGAGAAGGTTAATTTAAGCTCCAGCGCGTGTGACTAGCACCTTTCCTCCAGTTTCATACCGGTTATCTAGACCTGTCATAGGTTCCTTACCTAATATAAGAACGTAACGGCTTACTTTCTTTCACAACTTAGATTCCTTGATGTCAAGGCAAAGCCGCCACATTACCTTCTCAAGAATAAATGTATGCAAAGTCATAGGCCTGGATTGGTGAGGTGATGTGTTTGAAAACATCATATCATTGTTTAGAATCAATAAATTGAAATGGCACGACATCCTTAGGCTACAGACATAACACCAACGACATGATTCATATGTAGTTTAATGGCCTAGAGATTATTAATTACTTTAAATCTTTCAACTCTCATTATAGGTCAAAACCACAACCAAAGCAAAAATGGAGCACATATACCAGGGTCAGGGGACCTCCAATCCATGAGTAGGTCTTCTGGACTACAACGAATTGTAATTACAGAGATCACCGGGTTCCACATCATTATGCAATGAATGCACGAGCCATTGGGTATTTATGCAAGGTTGGGCGCTCACTCCAACTCTGCGTCCCTGCCTACATAACAATATTTGGAACCCCCCCTGAGTGCACTGATATCGGTTCTTAGCTCAACATCAACAACAAGTGCCATGCCGGCTGACGTAAGTGTTCGTGACTCTCCACAGTGGATCCATCGATTCCGACACTCGATCACTCCGTCGCTGCCTGGGGGTTGCGACCCCCGGCAGCTTCCGCAGATCCATAGAGCACTCTTTATTCACACGTTTCGAGTTTCTCAGTTCTATATTTTAGTTCCTAATGTTTAATACTTTTTTTTAAAATTAAAAAGTCGCTTTCTGAGAAATGAAATAACAACAATTTTCTCGCTGTCGAGGAATCGAACCTCGGGCTCCCGCTTGACAGGCGGACATACTTACCACTATGCTACTGAAGACATGATGAAACCTGAACAGAAATGTATAATATAGTCAAATACATGTCCCGATGACGTCACGAACATCACGTGACCAGCCTTCGGTTGCGAATAAGACACTTCGTTTATTCACAACCAAGTTGCGAATAGACACTTCATTTCAGGATTTCCCAACTGGGCAACTCTTGTTTGTGTCCCAATATCTCTGCTTAGAATTGACATACAGTAGGTATACTGATTATGATGTTTAATTTCTGTATTTACTAATGAGATCACCACAGATAGATAGGCCTTTGAAAACAAATTTTATGGTACCTCAATTATGATTGTATGTTAATTCTAAGCAGAGATATTCACATATCTGTGCAGCTCTCCTTTGTGTCACAATCGGAGTGTCTCCAAAAAAATGTCTCCAACAGACACTACCATTGATGAACAATAATCAGAGATGTAAAAATACAAGACAAATGCTGCTGATTAAAAGAAAATACTCATCTAACAGTATTTCTCATTTATAGTTAATTCTAAAATATAAGGGTCGTTCATTTGAAACCCGTTCCAATGGCTTTTTTACAAAAGCATGAAAGAAACAATACCAGGTGTTGTAGAATTGAAAAAAGCATTCATTTTGAATTAATTATGCACCATTGGTTGGTCAGAAGAATTCGCCATAGGCATTCAGGCAAGCATTCCATTGCTTAGGTAGGCGGCGAATGCTGTTCGCAAAAAAAAATTGAAAAAAAAAAGATTGTATTGCTCACTGAACCAAGTGTTTACCGCTTTAATTACATCTGTATCTGTGTGAAATCGTTGCCCCTTAAGAGCCTTTTTAAAGGTCAGAACAAATGAAAATCACATGGTGACAAATCAGGACTATAGGCTGGATGTTGCAGAATTTCCCACTTCTTCCAAGCTAATGCTTCCTGCACAATCTTTGTAACATGCAGACGAGCATTATCATGCAACAAAATCACACTGTGAGAAAGCATGCCGGGTCGTATATTCTTGATGGCTTTTTGCAGCTTGTCTAGTGTTTCCAAGTAGTGTGTAGAGTTGATGTTGACACCAGGTTCTTTAAATTGATGTTGACACCAGTTGGCCAACAATTGCCCTTCATGGTAAAAAAAAATGCGCTCAACATAACCTTACCCTTGGAAACCTGTAACTTGAAATTTTTGGCTTTTGGTGATCCAGCATGCTTCCATTGCATGCTCTCCCTTTTGCTGCTCGGCTCAAAGTGGTGACACCATGATTCATCACCTGCCACTATGCGGAAGAGAAATGCATCACCCTCCACTCTGTAACGCAGTAAGTGGTTCAAACACCATCGCATGTGTTCCTCTTTTTGGTGGTCGGTCAACATCCGTGGTGCCTATTGTGAACACACCTTCCGATATTGCAGTTTCTTACGAATAACCTTGCAAATTGTCCCAATTTACACATCAAATTCTTTCACTAGCGAACGTATGCTTTGACGGTTCATCTGTACTGCTGCATCAATTTTGATGATGGTTTTGTCTGTTGTAACAATATGCGCTTGACCCGGCCGTCGAAGATCTGTCGTGAACTGACGTCCTTTCTGAAACATTCGTGCCCAGTCTGTCACTGGTGTCTTCGACACACATTTGTTATCGTACGCTGCCTGCATTCTTCGGTGAATGTCCACTGGTCGACATCCTTCAAATGAAAGAAACTGAATCGCCGCTCTTTGAGGTTATTTGGACAGATTTTGGATCAACCCGGCCATTTTCTCAATGGTAAGAAACAGAATCTATGCATCATGGGACGATAAGTACGTGCTCTTTTATTCATTGGTCAGTACTTATCACATGACTATCATGTTCAATGTATGCAATTACGTGTGTTGCGGGACAGATTTCAAATGAACGCTCCTAATAATATTAATAAATTGTACTCTCACTGCCGGTCCGTGTGGGTCATAGATGGATATGAAAACTGACTTTAAAAATATGTTACGTCATGTTAAGTGATAAAAATATAGTTAAAGTATACAAATAAATTATTAACAATCTTTAAACTTATATTCTCTTTTACTTTAGTAGTCCAAATTGCATGTTTTTAGCGTAAAAGGTATGCACAGTCAAGTCCGATCGATATTCGCGGAGCCACCATCTTGGACTTTCATTTGAAGACGAAACAAAATGTCAGCAGAAATATTTTTTCTTTCACCAGTCAATGATGGTTCGCGGTGAAACTCTCCAGAGATATGTAGAAATGGATGCAGAATTCGAAAATGCATCTAAAATTAATCTAAAATTTCTATGAACAGCGCTAAAAAATTACTTATCATGTGCCAAATAATTTAATTTATTTCACAGTTACAATAATTTCAGCCAACCGCTATGCATAGACTTTAGACGGACCTATTCTGCAGAAACTAAGATGGTGTTTATTATTGTCATGTGATATTTGAATGAATAATGCCGGAAGCATTAATGGTTTTTTCATAGCCATTTTTGGGGACACAAAAAAAACCTTCTGCGCAGGTGCCGTTTCTGGTTTCCGGTTTCAGACTAAATAAACCCTCTAAAATTAATGACATTGATAAACTACTGTATAAACTAGCAATAGTTGATCCCAATTTATCACTATAACTATAAATAAATACTATTTAAAATAGAATCGAGCTTCTTGTTTGCCAAACAGTCATAAAATAATTGACAGTTCCGACTTAAAGGTGATAGATATCTTACAGATTTACTGTCAAGCTTAGTTGAACACATCAGAATGTACTGCATATGAACATAAAAGGATAGTACAAAGAATAATTACAGATTAGTGAGTATAAGTTAATAACATATCCACAAAGTCTTGACAATATGTAAAATTTACATGTCTACAAAATCTTGATTATATATCTATTTTATATGTACACAAAATCTTGACCACTTCTAATTTCTCGAATCAGTTTACAATTTTCTGTTGTTTCTGGAAGAATTGTCTCATTTGATTTTCTGTCGGCACATGGTTTTCATGACAGTTTTTCTCAGAAGCCATGTTACCACTGCAGATGTTTCTCAGCTTGTCTGCTGATTGTCCATATATCACATGCATAGAACAGTACACCGCATACTATTAAATGTATGTCAGACATAGACTAACGTATACTTCTTCTTCTTCTTCTTCTTCGTTCATCCGGAGTTTTTTTTCCGGATGTGATTGCGTTGTGCCTGTTTACAGCAGAGCTGCATTCTTGCGCCGTTAGGCCGACACATCCGACTTCTGCGGGCATTTGTTGACCGGGTTAACCTTCCTGGGGACTAACGTATACTATAAGTTCTAGATGATCATATTTGAGCCTGTATGTTCTATTTTTGCTTTATAATATAGCATTCTAACTCATATTCTCATTGCAGTTGACTAATTTTTGTTTGCGAGTATTCTACCATCTTGCTAAAGTCTTCTGTTTCCATGGTGATTCTTGTACTGACAAGTGTCAGATGTTATAAGTGTTTCAAAAGAATTGTGCTGATTCAACCATGTAAGAATGTTCCCATTTACTTAGATGCTACATTGTGGCATTTATTTCTTGATGGAGATGACCATCATTTGTTTTCTGACAATTCAGTGATAACCCAAGTTGTTCACAGTGTTCAGTAACCACATCTGTTGAAGATGAGGACGATGCATGTATGGGACTGTCCCAAGTGCTGTGATGTCGGTTCTAGACTCAACTCAACTCACATCACCTCACACCTCAACTCACCTCACCTTACACCTCAACTCAATTCACCTCACCTTAAACCTCAACTCACCTCACACAACTCACCTCACCTCACACCTCAACTCAATTCACCTCACCTTACACCTCAACTCAACTCACCTCAACTTACCTCATCTCAACCCAACTGACCTCAACTTACCTCATCTCAACCCAACTCACCTCAACTCACCTCAGCTCAACTCAACTCACTTCACCTCAACTCAGCTCACCTCACCTCAACTCACCTCAACTTACCCCATCTCAACCCAACTCACCTCAACTCAACTCACCTCAACTAACCTCAGCTCAACTCAACTTACCTCACCCCACCTCAACTCAACTCACCTCAACTTACCTCATCTCAACCCAACTCACCTCAACTAACCTCAGCTCAACTCAACTTACCTCAACTTACCTCATCTCAACCCAACTCACCTCAACTAACCTCAGCTCAACTCAACTTACCTCACCTCAACTCACCCCACCTCAACTCAACTCAATTCACCTCACCTCAACTCTACTCAGGTAACCAAATCTATCAATGCTGATAGTGATCATGGGTTCAAATCCATGCCGAGATGGATTTTAAACTTTGACCTGTCCAGTCACTTGGATGTGACTATTGACTTCTTGTTCAGAACGCAATGACAAACGTGAATGTCACATTGTCTAGTAGATCACAGACAGCCAATAGAAGTTTTAATGTGACTGTCCTGTGACAAGACAGGCAATTTGTGTTCTCCCAAACCAACCCAATCTACAGTGAGTACCAAGAAATATCTTCAAAAGGATAGGTGGCTGGAGTGTTACTAACCATATCACCCCTGTAGTACCAGTTGGTTTGTCAAAATATGGGAAGCAGCACCATATGCCCACTACGAAACACACCTCATGGCATCTAATATTGGTCCTTTACTTGATATACAAGTGGATATAGGGGATCATCATGGCCGAATGAGAAGATTGCTTGTTCTTAAACATCCGTTGCTGATGCCGTGTAAGCAGATTCAAGACCTACACCGGTCAGTTGGACTAAAATGTTGACTTTGCGTCGTGGTCTTGGTGATATAAATTACAAGTACCTCAAAAGTCGGAGTGGGTTCGCATGATGACGAGGGACATGGGTAATAGAGAAAGCTAATCCACAAGCAAAAATCAGTCCAGTGCACTAGAAATAGTTGCACGTAGATGAACTACGCTTGAATTCAAAGCGAGCAAGCGGAAACAAATTCCTGAAAGTGCACTGGGATAGAGCTGTTGAACTAAGCAGAAATGAGTACTGAAGCTTTCAGTGAAATTGATAACCAATGAGGTTAGTGTATGGTAATTTACATTCTGCCTTTATTCTTCAAATAGGACTGTTGTGAAGGTTAGTGATGATTGCTTGTTGATCCCGGATGGAGGAAGATGTTGCAGCAGAACACCTTTTCCTGCCTACAACCAGAGATGTCTTAGGAACTCATCTGCATCAAAAGGTGTCTGAAACTCTCCGTGTGCATCTGATTGACATTAAGGTGAGAACTTCATTTAGGCATCATGCATGTCTTATGGGAGTACAGGCATACTTTTTTTTTATTTTTTCCAGTGGAGAGCTACAGGAAAAAACTACAGAAAATGATAGATGCAGTGGTTGTAGAAAATGAACCAAAATGGGCCTTAGAATGAATAATAGAAAGACAGAAGTCATGGTGATATCAAAGAAACCGATTGTGCCTACATGTGCAATTGAAATAAATGATATTATTTTGCAGAAATTCAGATATCAGGGCACATGGATAACATCAGAGGGAAGATGCATCACAGACATAAAGAACAAAAAAGGACAAGCAAAAACTGCATTCTATCAAACAAAGAACATTTTGTGCAATAAGCCCTTTTTTCCCCCGCGTTTCCATCCTGTTTCAAGATATTGCAGTCAACATCAGCATCTTTCAGCTGTATGTTGATTCCTAGGCTAGATTACGCTCATCAGCACGCCACGACTTTCTGAGCGACCGGCTCCATACTCTCATAAGTCACTGGCGTGACTCGAACCACTTCTAATTCTCGTGTGCTCACGTCAACCACGAGAGTATTCGGGGTGCAATAAGCCCTTGCTCTTGAATATTATAAAAAGAGTTCTTGCATGTTACTTAGAACCAGTTTTAAAATACGGCTGCGAATCCTGGACAATTAGTAAACTGACAAAAAAATTCTTAGAAGCCTTGGAGATGTGGTTTTAAAGGAGAATCTTCTTCTTCTTCAGCATTCCGAGCCATTGAGGTTCTTTGCTGCAGATACAATCCGTCTCCATTCGTCTCTCTGGTGGACCTTCTCTTGCCAGTCGTTGATTCCAAGTGCTTGTAGGTCTGTATATATATTATCTCTCCACCGTCTTCTTGGTCTACCTCGGGGTCTACGGTCATTTATTTCCTGAGTGTAAGCGAGTTTTGTTTCCCTATTATCTTCCATTCTTTCTATATGCTCCAGCCATTGTAGTCTATTAGCCTTCATGATACCAGTGATTAGCGGGGACTTAAACAGATCATAAATGGCTTTGTTACTTCTTCTTTTCCACTCTCCACTTTGTGTATCCCTAATGGGTCCAAAGATGCGTCTTAAAACTTTGTTCTCAAAGGTTTGTAACAAGGCTTCGTCTCCTTTCGTTGTACTCCAGGTTTCAGAGCCATACAGCACAACTGGTCTGATCAGTGTTTTGTATATTGTGATTTTGGTGTTACGAGATAGCGCATTTGATTTTAGTAGATGTTGTAGTGCATAGTATATCTTATTTCCAGAATTGATTCTAGTTTGTATTTCTTCCCTTATGATGTTGGAGCAGTTGAAGATTGTACCCAGGTATTTGTATGTTTCCGTTCTTTTAATGGTCATATTATCTATTTGTATGTGGCCAGAGTTTTTAGCCATTCCTTCTCTTGAAATTACCATATATTCTGTCTTATCTTGGTTGATAACCAGCCCCATCTGTTGGGCTTTTTCCTTTAAGTGAGTCAATATTTCTAATGTCTTTTGTTCATTTTCCCCTATAATATCTATATCATCTGCATAACCAAGCAGCTTGGATGTTCCTCCAATATCACATTCCTCCTCTACCTTCCTTACAACTTTCTCTAGAGCCAGATTGAAGAGTAGCGGCGATAGTGCATCACCCTGTTTCAAGCCAGGTGTTATTTGGAAAGGGTCTGATTTCCTGCCTTTATATGTTACTATATTATAAGTATCTTCCATGCATAGTCTGGTCATGTTGATTAACTTCCTTGGTATTCCAAATTCCTGCATAGCATTCCATAGACTATTCCTATGGACACTATCATAATCCTTTTTAAAATCCACAAAAATGTTATGGAGATCTCTTTTATATTCCTAATTTTTCTCGGCTATTTGTCGTAAGATATCTGATCTATTGTTGATCTGTCTTGTCTAAAACCCGCTTGGTAGTCACCTAATATGTCTTCTGAATATGGTTTTAGTCTATTTAGTAATACTGCAGATAGTATCTTATAGCTTGTGGACAGTAGTGATATTCCTCTATAATTTTCACATCGGAACTTGTCTCCTTTCTTAAAGATAGGTATCAATAATGACTCTTTCCAGTCATGAGGTAATTCTTCCTCCAGATTTTTATTATTAGTTCCTATAGCTTTAGATGTAATGCATGACCACCTGCCTTTATAAATTCTGCAGCCCCAGTTGCCTTATTGTTTTTAAGTCGTGTGATTTTTATAGGAGAATGTTGAAAATTAATTGGACAGCCAAAATGAGCAATCTGGACATTTTGAGGGAAGCTAAGTCGCAAAATAACTTATAAACAAACATCAGAAAGCAGCAGTCATCATGTTTTGGCCACATTATGAGCAGACAAAAACTGGAGCATGTTGTGACAACTGGAAAGATTTGTGGAAAGAGCGATACAGGAAGACAGAAGACAGCGTGAGAAAACCCTTGACAGCCTTTGTCATGACATGGAAGGGAGTCAACACACGAATTGATCCATGCCATTAGAGATCACAATTTGTGGAGGAGCATGATCACCTCTGCCAGCCGGCAAGGCACAGGATGTTGATGAATGGGGAGCTATGGCTAAGAAGTTACAGTGTCTGTCTCAGGATCTGAAAGTATTGGGTTCAATCCCTGCATAGGGCTAGAAATTTGTCGAAGATACACTGGTATCTAATGATATCACACAACCCTTGGATCTCTTGGGTAATGAGCTAGGATACCTAACTTTTGGTATTGAACCCTTGTTTGACAGCACTCATACCATTGCACTATCCATTACACCAATGAGCCCGCTGCTTAGAATGTTAGTTAATAATGGATGCAGAGAAAGAGGTACGTCATGTCAATGATGGATTGACTGGATATCTGAGGCTAGAAATATCACCATGTATGTAGCACATACCAGTTCTCTCACCAGATATTTCTTCTCAGCTTCACACTGAAATGCAACACAGATGGAGCAACAGAGGAAGAGGATGCAGTGCAATAATAAACATTATATTTTTAGCCATGAGATAGAAATGTTCTCTTAGTCTTTTTTTTCATCTCCTCCTCCTCCTCCTCCTCCTCCTCCTCCTCCTCCTCCTCCTCCTCCTCCTCCTTGTCCTCCTCCTCCCTACTCCTACTCCTCCCTACTCCCCCTCCCTCTCCTCCTCCTCCTCCTCCTCCTCCTCCTCCTCCTCCTCCTCCTCCTCCTCCTCACTGAAATGTGTCTATATTTGTCATGTTGTCTCTTGTATGAACCTCACTGTCTTTTTCACTTCACTCAGTTGTCCATAGAATTTACCTGCCACTGTTGTCTCTCTAGGCCAGAAGGTTTGCCTGGATATGTTGTATTTTTGGCAGTCTTTGAGAATGTGATCTGCTGTACGTGGTGAGGTCATTATCATACGAGCCTCCTTTACTTTCCCGGACATGCCATGGTCCCCATTTGAGACTAGGTCTATCTCAGAGTCTGAGCCAGTCTCTAAAAGATCTGCCTGTATGCTTCAGATGATGTGCCTGTCATTGTTGGGATAGTTATGTTATCAAGTTGTTATTTGGATATTTCAGGAAATGGTTTCTGATGGATGTGTCCTTGCAGACAAAATTACAGGCATGCTTCTGGAGAGGTCACTTAAGGACGTCCGTACAATGCTTGAAGATGACACATTTCTGCTGAGAAACTTGAACATGGCATTAGATGTTTTGCTGAAGGAATACCCAGACATGGTACAGACACATCCAACTGACAGACTTAAAGAGAGGTGATTTTTTTTGGTCTGTTTTGTTGTGCATCGTGTGATGTAACTTCTTTGGCTTCATGAACCTGTAGAGGTCTTTGCTTCAATCAAAATTTACTTGTGTCTCTCTCTGTCCACAGTATTTGCTACAATTACAACCCCATTCTCTCTCTTTTGCTTAAGCTCTCCCTCTCTCCCTTGTAATTGCTATCTCTCTGTTTCTCCCTGAGTCTCTCTATCCAACAAAATTGCTAGTCACATCTGATTTTCTCTCTCTCTCTCTCTCTCTCTCTCTCTCTCTCTCTCTCTCTCTCTCTCTCTCTCTCTCTCTCTCTCTCTCTCTCTCTCTCTCTCTCTCTCTCTCTCTCTCTCTCTCTCTCTCTCTCTCTCTCTCTCTCTCTCTCTCTCTCTCTCTCTCTCTCTCTCTCTCTCTCTCTCTCTCTCTCTCTTTCTGTCACTCTCTGTCCCTAGTAATTACTTCAGTCACATCTGATTCTCTCTATCTCTGTCTGTCCCCTCTATCACCAGTCATTGCTACATTCACAATCTGATTATCTCTCTGTCTCTCTTGCTTTCTATCCCCAGTAATGGTTTCAATTAAAATTTCATTCTGTCTTATCTGTCTGTATGATTGACTGTCTGTGTCCCCAATAACTGCTACAATCACAATCTGATTCTGTATCACCATTGGATTGTGTGGCTTGTCTAGGATTAACAACTATTTGTTAGAATTGGTTCTCATAGAATTTTATACAATAATTATTTTTCTAACTGGGATGCAGGAGATTAGGATGTCAGCTTGTGGTTCAAGCTGATCTGAGTTGATTCACATTATGGGCTTTGAGCATTGCTTAAAAAAATAAGAAAAGGATGGTGTATCTTCCCCTGATCCTTGGGTACTGGATTGGATGTCTAAATGTCTCAGACATGAGCAATACCTAACAGTATGGTTAGGAGAACTATTGGACTATTAGGGTTGATGCAGCATTGCTAAAAGAACGTTTGGACTATTAGTATTGAATCTGTATTGCTAGGGGAACTATTAGTCTATTAGTATTGAATCTGTATTGCTAGGGGAACTATTAGTCTATTAGTATTGAATCTGTATTGCTAGGGGAACTATTGGTCTATTAGTATTGAATCTGTATTGCTAGGGGAACTATTGGTCTATTTGTATTGAATCTGTATTGCTAGGAGAACTATTGGTCTATTAGTATTGAATCTTTATTGCTAGGGGAACTATTGGTCTATTAGTATTGAATCTGTATTGCTAGGGGAACTATTGGTCTAGTAGTATTGAATCTGTATTGCTAGGGGAACTATTGGTCTATTAGTATTGAATCTGTATTGCTAGGGGAACTATTGGTCTATTAGTATTGAATCTGTATTGCTAGGGGAACTATTGGTCTAGTAGTATTGAATCTGTATTGCTGAGAGAACTATTGGACTATTACTGATGAATCTGTATTCCTAGGGAAACTATTGGATTATAAGTTATGAATCTGTAGTGCTAATAGAACTATTGGACTATTAGTTATGAATATGTATTGCTAGGAGAACTATTGGACTAGTAGTATTGAAACTGTGTTTCTAAGAGAACTATTGGACTATTAGTTATGAATCTGTATTGCTAGGGGAACTATTTGACTATTAGTATTGAATCTGTATTGCTAGGGGAACTATTGGTCTATTAGTATTGAATCTGTATTGCTAGGGGAACTATTGGTCTAGTAGTATTGAATCTGTATTGCTGAGAGAACTATTGGACTATTACTGATGAATCTGTATTCCTAGGGAAACTATTGGATTATAAGTTATGAATCTGTAGTGCTAATAGAACTATTGGACTATTAGTTATGAATATGTATTGCTAGGAGAACTATTGGACTAGTAGTATTGAAACTGTGTTTCTAAGAGAACTATTGGACTATTAGTTATGAATCTGTATTGCTAGGGGAACTATTTGACTATTTGTATTGAATCTGTATTGCTAGGGGAACTATTAGTCTTTTTGTATTGAATCTGTATTGCTAGGGGAACTATTGGTCTATTAGTATTGAATCTGTATTGCTAGGGGAACTATTGGTCTATTAGTATTGAATCTGTATTGCTAGGGGAACTATTAGTCTTTTTGTATTGAATCTGTATTGCTAGGGGAACTATTGGTCTATTAATATTGAATCTGTATTGCTAGGGGAACTATTGGTCTATTTGTATTGAATCTGTATTGCTAGGGGAACTATTGGTCTATTAGTATTGAATCTGTATTGCTAGGGAGAACTATTGGTCTATTAGTATTGAATCTGTATTGCTAGGGGAACTATTGATCTATTAGTGTTGAATCTGTATTGCTAGGGGAACTATTGGTCTATTAGTATTGAATCTGTATTGCTAGGGGAACTATTGGTCTATTAGTATTGAATCTGTATTGCTAGGGGAACTATTGATCTATTAGTATTGAATCTGTATTGCTAGGGGAACTATTGGTCTATTAGTATTGAATCTGTATTGCTAGGGGAACTATTGGTCTATAGTATGAATCTGTATTGCTAGGGGAACTATTGATCTATTAGTAATTGAATCTGTATTGCTAGGGGAACTATTGGTCTAGTAGTATTGAATCTGTATTGCCTGAGAGAAAACTATTGGACTATTACTGATGAATCTGTATTCCTAGGAAAAATTATTGGATTATAAGTTATGACTCTGTAGTGCTAATAGAATATGGACTATTAGTTGATGAATATGTATGCTAGGAGAACTATTGGACTATTACTGATGAATCTGTATTGCTAGGGGAACTATTGGTCTATAGTTATTGAATCTGTATTGCTAGGGGAACTATTGGTCTATTTGTATGAATCTGTATTGCTAGGGGAACTATTGGTCTATTAGTATTGAATCTGTATTGCTAGGGAACTATTGATCTATTAGTATTGAATCTGTATTGCTAGGGAAACTATGTCTATTAGTATTGAATCTGTATTGCTAGGGAACTATTGGTCTAGTAGTATTGAATCTGTATTGCTGAGAGAACTATTGGACTATTACTGATGAATCTGTATTCCTAGGGAAACTATTGGACTATTAGTTATGAATATGTATTGCTAGGAGAACTATTGGACTAGTAGTATTGAAACTGTGTTTCTAAGAGAACTATTGGACTATTAGTTATGAATCTGTACTGCTAGAGGAACTATTTGACTATTAGTTTATGAATCTGTATTGCTAGGGGAACTATTGGACTAGATGTATTGAATCTATATTGGGCTATTACTGTTCATGCTACATACAGAAGAGAATTATCAGCCTATTAGTGGGGAGCTGTGACAGTGATCAATGGCTCATAAGGCAAATGGCTTGCCCCCAAAACAGTTAAAAGTATTTTCCAAAGACCAAATACAACACGTCTCTGTGGTCTCTTGAGTAGTAAGATCTGACACTTATCTCTCTTGTATACAGGTAAGATACAGGAGGCTGTGTAAGTGCACACTTTACAAATGCCACAGCAGTTTGAAAATCGCAAAGAGCAGGCCTTCAGACTTCTGTCCTGGCAAAACCTTGTTGGGAAAGAAAACCCAACCAAGGGTAGATAGAGCCTTATGGTCTTGGATGGAATCTGCATTGAGGAAGTAGATCTTGCACACATCCATGCTGAAGTCATACACACTGACCTTTGGGGGGGGAGGGGGGCATAACCAGGTGTGAAACACCCTCAAAAGTGGGACAAAGAAGACTCAACTTTCATTAGCCATTTTCAAACACAAATTGTTAATTACCTTGGCAGTCCAAGAAACCACATCATGTGTTGACTCAGCTGTTTCTGATTTGTTCATTCATGCTTCATGATTCATTGCCATACAGTAGAAGAAGAGATTGTTGCATATCCCTTACGAGAGGTTGCAGTCAACACCAGCATTTTTCAGGTGCTGTTGATATACTAGGCAAGTGTTACGTTCAGTAGTTTGCCATTGCTTCTGAACGACCGGCTCCCATATCAGCACGTTATAACACAACGCGACACAGTCTAAATAACATTTCAGCACTCTTATTCTGACATTCAGTGGTAGTGGCTTATTGCATAAGATACTTTTCATTTTCTGAAATGCAGCTTTGCTTGACCTGTTCTGCTATTAATCTCTAGTTTTTATTGTTGTTGCGTCTTCCATCTGATGGTATGATTGCCGCTAGGTATGTAAATTTATAAACTTTGTTTAAGCATTTCCCTTCTATGTTATGTCATGCTGATATGTTCCTGCCATTAAATGTGCCTTATGAGAATATGTGGGTCTCACTGTTATGTTGTCATTGATGCAGACATTGTGTCATATGGAATTTGTGTTTATGTTATAGGCAACAGTTTTCACAGGATGAAATTGGTGAGGTGCTTTTTGAGAAAGTCTGCAGTATTGAGGAGTCACTGGCCCCACAGATTACTGGTGAGTATCATCATCATCATCACCATCATCATCATCATCGTCGTGTCATTGTCGTCATCGTCATTATCATGATGTGACATGTCAGTAGGTATGAGAGGTCATATTCACATCTCACACAATCGCCAGATTGCACAATGTGCGCACAGTATAAAACTATACACAAAGTGCAGGCTCTATTAAAATGTGCACAAAGTGTAGACACTGTAAAAACTCTACATACAGTACAGGCATTATAAAAATGTACACAAAGTGCAGGCACTATTAAAATGTGCACAAAGTGTAGACACTGTAAAAACTATACATAAAGTGCAGGCATTATAAAAATGTACACAAAGTGCAGGCTCTATTAAAATGTGCACAAAGTGTAGACACTGTAAAAACTCTACATAAAGTACAGGCATTATAAAAATGTACACAAAGTGCAGGCACTATTAAAATGTGCACAAAGTGTAGACACTGTAAAAATTCTACATAAAGTACAGGCATGATAAAAATGTACACAAAGTGCAGGCACTATTAAAATGTGCACAAAGTGTAGACACTGTAAAAACTATACATAAAGTACAGGCATTATAAAAATGTACACAAAGTGCAAGCACTATTAAAATGTGCACAAAGTTCAAGCACTATAAAGATATACACAAAGTGCAGGCACTATACAAATATACACAAAGTGAAGCCACTGTTAAAACATTAAACACAGATTGCAGGCACTATAAACAACATACAAAAGGTGTAGACAGGAAACGATTTACACAAAGTATAAACAAGAGAAAATATATACAGAATGCAGACACAAACAATATACATAGAATACAGACACAAGCACAAATATACACAAACTGCAGACACAACAAATATACACAAAATGCAGTTAAGAAAACATATACACAAAATGCGAACACTAGAAAATGTATTCACAGTGCCTTTGAAATCACATCCTGTAAAAAAAAAACAGCTGAGATCAAATAGAATTTTGTTGGCAGCTGAATGTGCTATCTGGGCTTTGGAGTGGGGTCACTAGACCATGAAATGTGCTCTCTTGGCTCAGAATTGGGGTCAGTGGACCATGAATTGTGCTCTCTGGGTTCTGGATTGGGGTTATTGGACCATGAAATGTGCTCCCAAGGCTCTGGATTGCGGTCAGCGGGCCATGAAATGTGCTTTCTTGGCTTTGAATTGGAGTCAGTGGATGATAAATTATGCTCTCTGGGTTCTGGATTGGTGTCAGTGGACCATGAAATGTGTTTCCAAGGCTCTGGATTGGGGTCAGTGGACCATGAAATGTGCTCTCTGGGCTCTGGACTGGGGTCAGCGGACCATGAAATGCCTCCAGCCTGGGGAGGAACCAAGCTAGCCCTAACCTCAGCCAACCCCTTTGTGCCCTGCTGAACCATGACCTGTGTGCCCTGGTGAACCATGACCTCGTTACATCCTAATGTGCCTGTCTGAAGATGTGAAACTCCAGTACCAGTGTGTTTCTGGCTCACCCCACTATTTTCTAGATATTCCATTGTTCTTGTCTAGGTATGGTATTGTTACTGTCTAGGTATGCTATTGTTACTGTGTAGGTATGCTATTGTTACTGTCTTGGTATACTATTGTTCTTGTCAAGGTATGGTATTGTTACTGTCTAGGTATACTATTGTTCTTGTCTAGGTATGCTATTATTCTTGTCTAGGTATGCTATTGTTACTGTCTAGGTATGCTATTGTTACTGTCTAGGTATTCTATTGTTCTTATCTAGATATGCTATTGTTACTGTCTAGGTATGCTATTGTTCTTGTCTAGGTTTGCTGTTTTTACTGTCTAGGTAAGCTGTTGTTCTTGTCTAGGTTTGTTATTGTTCTTGTCTAGATTTGCTATTGTTATTGTCTAAGTATGCTATTGTTACTATCTAGGTATGCTACTGTTCTTGTCTAGGTATGCTATTATTACCATCTAGGTATGCTATTGTTACTGTCTAGGTATACTATTGTTCTTGTCTAGGTATGCTATTGTTACTGTCTCGTTATGCTATTGTTGCTGTGTAGGTATGCTATTGTTCTTGTCTAGGTATGCTATTATTACCATCTAGGTATGCTATTGTTACTGTCTAGGTATGCTATTGTTACTGTCTAGGTATGCTATTGTTCTTGTCTAGGTATGCTATTATTACTGTCTAAGTATGTGTTGACGTCTTACTTTGTCTAGGTAACTTAATGGGTTCACACAGGTGTTAATTAATACAAACAATAAATACGTTCGCTATGATATAGCCGATTTATTGTGGCAATCTACAGTTGGCGCAGTGGGTTAAACAGCCCGCGCTTTACATCATCATCATATCACAGATTATAGAACATCAAACATTTCATATAACAAACTAGCACACTATCTAGCCTATGTTCTATCTCTATCCAAAGAGCTAACGAGTCCCTCTCAGGCAGACACTTGTTGCCTGGTCTCAGTCCATTTGTCCTCTGATGGTTTTCCGCGTGTCGCTATTCGACGGGCGGTAACCCTGTTCGAGTTCCTCGTGGACCCCGCTTCAGGCGGGCCACATTAGTGTCCACGGACCCATGAACTCGAGGGTTGACCTTCGATAAGGTTCTGGACTTTTCTTAGTCTGAGCAACTCGGTTGTCTCTCTTGGGCTAGAGTTGCAGCCCTCTAATTCTATCTTTAGGTGAGGTGATGACAGGATTCCCCTCTCCCCTCCTGATCTGGCTTGTTATTGGTCAATTAGATTTAATCTAATTCTGTCATCGACTCATCTAAAGTTAGGGTTTGTAGTTTGGTGGACAGTAACTTGGTAAACTACCTAATGGCATTAGTAACTCATGTATTCTACCATACACTACTTCTCTGATTTGCTAAAGAGATCACTCTGTCTCCTGTGTCCTTAACAATGCTTATCAGACCGAAGTTACGTGGCGTTTTAATAGTTGTATTGACAACTCGCCCTTCTCACGCACCCTATTGGTGCCCAGACAATTAATCTCTGGTTAAAGAGAGTTAACAGGACCGAAGTCCTGGCTAGTTAAGTACACTTTCAAATCTTGATTCGTGAGTGTATTTTAATACACTTTTACTCTCGTATGTCATCCAATGCTAAATATGTAGTTACGATGTTCTCTTATCCCCCTCAGACTACATGTGTCCCTGTTGGCTTGTTAGTGTGTTTGACTAATAAGTTGATGTCTCTAATAAAGTGACTGTATTTTAAATTGAAAGTGTTGAGTTTTCAGGTTTGTGTATGTGCTGACTGGATGGTGTATTTCCAAGCGTCACGAGTTGGGATAACCTCAATCATGAATCCTTGCACTGTGTGCACTACATGATCCGGCATTCCAAGTAGTGATGCTTAGTTATATCCTAAATGCTAACCTAAGTATGTTAACTATTTACTAACTAAGCTGAATCCTAAACTAAGTTCTATACATGTATTCACAATTTAGACAAGTTATGTACTTTTACATCAAAAACGCAGACAAATTACAATAAATACGTGTTGCGTACAATTTGTCCGCCAAGTGTATCGTTCTCTTATTTAATCCTTTCACACATTCATTCATTCGTCTTTCAAACACAATAGTATTCGATTAAAATATATAATTTAAGTTAAGGTAAATGTTATTGCCCTTGGAAACAATGGGCTAGGCGATATTCGCCCTTTAAGAAAAAACGTACTTTCTGTACGATGAAGGAAAAGTAGGTTATAATTTAAATAGAGACAATTGTATAGGACGGGTTTTCTTAGCCTCTGAATGGCACCGCCTGTAATATTAAAGTAGAATATGTACAAATTACAGGTTAACACAATTTATATACATCAATAATGGAAATATAATACATATTTAATTAAATTAACTAATTAATTAACTCCAACGATGATGTGCGTGTTGCCGTCCTGTTGTTCCTGTGTTTTGCTATAAATGTTAAAGTTCGTATAGCTGTCTCTTGCGTGTTGTAGTTGATGTCGTACTATTTCGGCTGTTTGCAACGTTTGTAGCAACAGTAAATTATGGGTTCTTTTCCATGTTTCGTATGAAATATTACAGTGTTCATGGTTTGTTCTGGTTGATCTTACTGGTTGAAATAAACACAGTTACTGTTTCTTGATGGTCTAGTAATAGAGTTTAGGCACTTGATGGTATAGCTATTGAAGTACCGTGTTCATGGGTGTTGTAATAAACTAATCACTAAGAGAACTTAGGCGGTGTATAGGTACACTTATATGAAACGGTATAAAAGTATCACAGTATATAATATGGCTAGTGGTTGACTGAGTAGTGTCAATCTACTGGCGCATTTGACTGGCGTGATAAAATGTCGGCCAGAATATTATCGGTGCCCTTGATATGGCGTATTTCAAAATCATAATCTTCCAGCAATAAACGCCATCTTTGTAACCTGTGGTTCTTGGGCGACCCTTGGTTAAGGACTAATAATGGTGAACTGTCGGTGAGAACCAGGAAGTGGCTCCCTAAAAGGAACTTCGAGAGCCTCAGTATACAAAACAATAGGGCTAGACACTCCAATTCAATTGTTGCATATCGAGTTTCAGCCTTCTTCAGTTTCCTGCTCACGTAGAGAATAGGGTGTCTAATTCCGTCGACTTCCTGCATCAAGCAACCTCCTATAGCTATGGCGCTTGCATCTGTGGTTAAGATAAAAGGTAATTTTATGTTGGGTAATCGTAACACTGGAGGATTTGAAAAAATATGTTTCAATCTACACATTGCATCATCTAAGCTGGTACTTTTACAAATTTTCGATGGATGATCTTTAGTTAACATATCAGAAAAAACTGAGGTGAGTTCTGCCCAATGTGGAATGAATTTGGAATAATAATTAATGAGACCTAGTAAACTCCTAATCTGCTTCTTTGTAGTAGGTACTTCTAGATTCAAAATCTTGGAAACAATTTTCTCATCAGTCAATAATTTACCTTGAGAAATTCTATGACCGAGGAAGTCTATTTCTGTGTAACCTATTTCAACCTTGGAAGGTTTGATAGTAAGTCCGAAAAGAGAAATTTGGTTGAAGACTTGTTTTAAGGTAAGTAGATGAGAAGACATGTCAGATGAATGGACGCATATGTCATCTATATAGGAAACTACATGTGTAATTCCGTGTAATAATAATCTTGTAAGCCTTACAAAGGTGGCCGGTGCGTTCTTCAGGCCGAAAGGAAGGTATAGCCACTCGTATAATCCAAGAGGTGTTGCAAACGCTGTAATATGTCTACAAGAAGGGTGTAGTGGGACCTGCCAATATCCTTTAGCTAAATCTATCTTAGAAAATATGGACGATTGAGCCATGTTTAAGATAAGATCTTCACAACTGCTCATTGGCTCTGCGTCCGTAGTTGTTCTCGTATTTAAAATTCTATAGTCAATGCACAAGCGAATGGTCTGGTCCTTTTTCTTAACCAGGACAATAGGTGATGAATATTGTGACATTGATTTTTGAATAATGCCATTCCTCTCTAATTCTAAAATTTCTTTATCTAAATTAGATCTGTAATGGAGAGGAATCGAGTATGGTCTACACTTGACTGGTCTTAGATCCGTCAGTACAATTGAATGGGTTATTTTATCAGTGCGTCCAGGTTTGTTAGAAAAGATTTGTTTGTAGTCGTTCAGGATATTCCAAATGTCTTGTCGCTGTTGCTGCGTTAATGCGTCACTGATATGGATGTCGTCAATGCTCCCGTCGTTAGTCATGATTGGTACAGGGACTTCCGTGTTGTCTATGTCTGTCTGATTTATCACAGATGCTACTGTTTGTAAGTTGTTTTCCATGTCGTTGTCGTCGTCGTCAAGGTCAATAGTCAATAAGTCGTTAATTTTGTCGTCATTGTCGCTATCACAGAGTGTCGGTAATGTCCATAGTTCTTCGTCGTTTTCGTTGTCGTAAGCGTAAGTCGTTAATGATGCTTCGTTTGTCGACGTGTCATTCTGTCGGGGAATTGTCGTTTCCTGCATGTTATCTGGTTGCGTCCCTTTATCCGTGTCATTGTCTTGTCTTAGAAAATACGGTTTTAGCATATTTATATGGAATATTTTAAGTTTTCCATTTATTGAGATTTCGTAGTCTACTTCTGAAATCCTTCTAATGACCTTAAAAGGTCCCTGCCATGACGTTGACAGTAGATCTCTTTTGTCAGGTAAGAGTAGCAAAATGTCCTGACCTGGATATAGCACAACAGTCTTTGCACCTTTATTGGCGTATTGCCTGTATTTAAAACCTTTCTCCTGTAGTGATGTTCTGGCCATTATACAGGAACGTATGATTTTGTCTCTGGTGTCAGTGACCAAATCATATGTAGAAATGGGAAGGTGGATATCTACAGGTTGTGATATTATGTCTTTATAGATGGTGAGAGGTCCTCTTGGGTTCGCTCCATACATCAATTCGAAGGGAGAGAACCCTGTACTTGATTGTGGGACTTCTCTATATGCGAACAGCACCGTTGGGAGAAGTATGTCCCAATCGGCTGGATTTTCAGCTGTCACTTTGGCAAGCATGTGCTTCAAGTCTCCATTTAATTTTTCGCAGATGCCATTTGCGGCTGGTCTGTATGGACTTGTGAAGCACTGCTTGATGCCCAGTAACTTTGTTACTGATTGGGTGGCATTTGAGATGAACTGGGTTCCCCTATCAGAAATTATTTTCTCCGGAAAGCCAAAACGGGAGAAAATATTCAGTAATATGTCCGTTACATCCTTAGAGGAGATAGATCTTAGTGGTAACATTTCGGGCCATCTTGTACATAAATCAACAAGAGTAAAAATATATCTATTGCCCTTGTTCGAAATGTGATTTAAAGGACCCACAAGATCAACTGCCACGATTTGAAAAGGCCTCGAGGCAGTTGTCGTTGATTGCACTTCTGCTGTAGGGTTCTTTCCCTTTTTACCCAGTTTTTGACATACTTCACAAGATTTACAGAAAGTCTTTATATCATGGCAAAACTTCGGCCAATAAAATTGTGTCAGTACTCTGGCTCTGGTCTTTTCATAACCCATATGACCTCCAAAAGGTGAGTCATGGGCTAATTTTAGAACGTTGTTTCGATGTGCTAATGGTAACACTATTTGTTGTGTCGTGGTTTGTTTTGTAGTGTAATATCTAGTAAGGATGTTATTTTGTAGCCTAAATACCCACGATGCGTTTTTCGTTACCTTAGGTTTTATTCCTACTAATCTGAAATATGGTGTCAGTGTAGGATCATTTTTCTGTTCGTTTCCGAAATTGATGTTAGTGGTGTTCGGCGCTGCTGTTTCTAGTGATTCTTGTAGTTGGTCCGTGTTGGTTTTGTGGGTTGTCTGTCGTGTAATGGCGTTTGTGTCGTGTGTGTTTTGTAGCACATTTACAGGTTTGGTATTTTGTAGTATGGGAGTGACCTCAATTCGAGGTTTTAATTCGGTCGTCTCGTTAAAAGATTCGACCGCCCCTGCGTTGTGCACTTCGGTGAATTCTTTTTGAATAACCTCAGTGTTTGTCTCCCTTGGTATTTTGGCAGTTTGAGACAAATTAACATGGTGTTTCTCTTTAATATCGGTATTTGTGTGGTGGATACCGTGTTTTTCTTCCCAGTCTTTAATTTCTTTGTCAGAGCATGGATGGATGTTAGGTAAATTCCCAAGTATGATATCTGCGATTGGGTCTTCAAGGACAGCGCACAAAAGTTGTCCTGATATATATGGTGTTTGAATTTCGACCATCGCAAGGGGGTATCTTTCTATCGTACCTGAAAATGTGCGACAGTTAACATGTCTGTCTGTGTAGTCTGTGGTGTTGACTAATGTTTTCTTTACCCCACAGAGCGTTGCCCCGGTATCGCGGATTAATGAGCACTTTTTCCTGTTCACGAAGCCTGTCAAAAATGTTAGCTTCCCTGTGGCTGACAAAGCAGCGTTGGCTGTCTCATTTGCAATAGGTATCGTGTGGCCACATGGTAATGATGGATCTAGTTGGAATTTCGTGCAAGCGTTACATGTTTCATCTACAATGGTGTTAACTATATGTACAGCATTACCAAGCTCGCTTTCATTGTCATGCTGATTATAACCTTCAATCAGTGAATCCGTCTCATCATCAGAAGACGTTGCTACTAATGCAGCGTTAGCTTGCTTCAGTAACTTACGACCTTCACAATATCGTGAATAATGTCCCCAGCTTCTGCAAAAGTAACATTTTACAGCCTTTTGGTACGCGTTACGTTTTGCTTTCTGTTTATCCACCATCATTTTTAGGTGGTGGGGATAGTTCGGTGACTTGTCGCACATTTCGTAAGCGTTGTGTGTCAAACTGCAATACTGGCATTTTGCTACTTTATCACTGTTGGATCGCGGTTTAAATTTGCCTTGTGTTTGCTTGGAGTACTTAGTATTTATTACTGCAGCTGCTGTGTCATTGTGGCTAATGTTGAGTTGAAATATATCCCTGTTTGCTGTGTAGAATGCATTGCCTTTGGATTCAATTTCTTGGATGGTTTTGCAATCCATCTGTTTTAAAAATTTTGCAAACGGTGTGGGGATGGTGCTGACAATTTTATCTATGATGATTAGTTCTTTAAGTTTATCGTGGCTATTGTTGGTTTTCGCCGAGTTTATCCATTTAGTGCATATGTCTTGTACTGTACTAACATAATCTATGAATGTTTGGTTTGGTTGGGGAGCTAATTTTGCAAATTGTTGTTGGTACCCTGCAGTGTCTAACGAAAAATGTTGGAGAATGCGTTGTTTGAGGTATTCGTAGTCTTTTCGCATCTCTTGTGGTACTGTTTCTATTACTTTAAGCGGCTCGAGAGCCAGATTTCTCATGAGTATAAACGCCCAATCTGCCTTAATGATTTTATGGTAGGCCATGAGACATTCGAAATTTTCTAAATAGGCGGAGATGGAATCTCCTGCACAGAAAGCCTTAACGAGACCTTTATATTTACTATATTTCTGTTCCTCTTCTTTATTTCTTAATTTGTTTATTGATATCTCTGTGTTGGACTCTATTTCCATCTGTTTCAATTTCAACTGTGTATCAGCGTTCAATTGGGCCTGTTTGGCCGCTGCGTCGAGCTCCATTTGCAATTTCTTTTCCGCTGCCTCTAGTTGCAATTTTCTTTCCTCTGCATCTTGTTGTGATTTTCTTTCTTCGGTCTCTCTTTGCAATTTTTTTTCCTCTGCATCTTGTTGCAATTTTCTTTCTTCGGTCTCTCTTTGCAATTTTTTTTCCTCTGCATCTTGTTGCAATTTTCTTTCTTCGGTCTCTCTTTGCAATTTTCTTTCCTCTGCATCTTGTTGCAATTTTCTTTCTTCTCGTTCTATTGCTCTTTCTTCACGGGCAATATTTTCTGCGTGCGTTTTCTGTGCCCATTCTGACAGTTTCTCTTCTTTATAACCTAACTTTATTCCCTGCTCAATGCATTTATCTAAGCTTGACATTTTTGATTTTATTTATTAGTAATGTTTATAGAGTTATTTCCCTTAACAAAACTTTGGTGTGTAGAAAAATTTGGTTGCCTACCTTGCTTACTAATGTGTAAATCAAAATGCACGGTTATAATGGTGGCAAGGTCATGAATATACAAACAAATAAATATGAAATACAATAATATATTGATGATAATGAGAATGGGAAGCACAGCTTAGACTTTACAATGAGTATGATCTGAAACTTAGCTCTGAATAGTAGCGCTCGATGTTGTCGTTCTTTCGTCACTGCTGGGAAAAGTTACACTGCGTTGCACGCGGTCCTCTCTGTCACACAACTTAGTGGCTTGAAAAAAATCACATGTGTTGCCCACGGTATTCTTTGCGGCACAATCTGCTCGTAGAGCAAGAAACATTAGTCACGGTCAACGAAAAAAAAACAAAAATGTCATAGTTATGTTAAACAGTTATACATCGTTAACAGACCACTAATATTGTGGTGTAAGGTATGGACTTTGTTTTGAGACTGTTGAGGGACTCTGCTTATTCTGATTACTTTTATTCTATTGCTAGATAGCTACTAAATATGTTAAACAATTTATGGTTAACAATTTTCTTCTATTTTAACCAAACAATGTGATATGAATAAATAATTTTACATGACATTTCACAGTTATTTCATAACATATTATGTCAAAACCGGTACTAGCCCCCAAAAACCTGTTGACGTCTTACTTTGTCTAGGTAACTTAATGGGTTCACACAGGTGTTAATTAATACAAACAATAAATACGTTCGCTATGATATAGCCGATTTATTGTGGCAATCTACAGTTGGCGCAGTGGGTTAAACAGCCCGCGCTTTACATCATCATCATATCACAGATTATAGAACATCAAACATTTCATATAACAAACTAGCACACTATCTAGCCTATGTTCTATCTCTATCCAAAGAGCTAACGAGTCCCTCTCAGGCAGACACTTGTTGCCTGGTCTCAGTCCATTTGTCCTCTGATGGTTTTCCGCGTGTCGCTATTCGACGGGCGGTAACCCTGTTCGAGTTCCTCGTGGACCCCGCTTCAGGCGGGCCACATTAGTGTCCACGGACCCATGAACTCGAGGGTTGACCTTCGATAAGGTTCTGGACTTTTCTTAGTCTGAGCAACTCGGTTGTCTCTCTTGGGCTAGAGTTGCAGCCCTCTAATTCTATCTTTAGGTGAGGTGATGACAGTATGCTGTTGTTACTGTTTAGGTATGCTATTGCTCTTGTCTAGGTATGCTATTGTTCTTGTCTAGGTATGCTATTATTACCATCTAGGTATGCTATTGTTACTGTCTAGGTATGCTATTGTTACTGTCTAGGTATGCTATTGTTCTTGTCTAGGTATGCTATTATTACTGTCTAAGTATGCTGTTGTTACTGTTTAGGTATGCTATTGCTCTTGTCTAGGTATGCTATTGTTACTGTCTATGTATGCTAATATTACTGTCTAGGTATGCTATTATTACTGTCTAGGTATGCTATTGTCCTTGTTTAGGCATGCTATTATTAATGTCTAGGTATGCTATTGTTACTGTCTAGGTATGCTATTGTTACTGTCTAGGTTTGCTATCGTTCTTGTCTAGGTATGCTATTGTTACTGTCTAGGTATGCTGTTGTTACTGTCTAGGTATGCTATTATTCTTGTCTAGTTATGCTATAGTCAGTGTCTAGGCATGCTATTATTATTGTCTAGGTATGCTATTGTTACTGTCTAGGTATGCTATTGTTACTGTCTAGGTATACTATTGTTCTTGTCTAGGTATGCTATTGTTACTGTCTAGGTATGCTATTGTTCTTGTTTAGGTATGCAATTATTACTGTCCAGGTATGCTATTTGCCATATACCTGGATCAGGCTATGGATTACACACTTTGCATGGCATTAGTTTCAAAAGAATGATAAGTGTGCAAGACGTTTTGGTGCAAGCACGAAAACGTCACGATAAAGGCAGTTAGACTTGAGCTGGCGTCCACGTCGGACATAGCTTCTTGTCACTACAGCACGGCTAAAACTATGCCGCTTTGTTTAGAATAATGTGTTGTTAGGTATGTTTGGAGCTTTATGTGGAGCGACTGCTTTGTATTTACGAAATCGTCGTATTAAAATGGATTTGTGAGAAGAAACTATCCAGCGTCGTCTTATAAAAAGGTTTGATTTTTCAGTGGCCGAATTTTGGTTTTCACTTGTTAAATAATATAACAAGGAGAGTGAGACAACATAAATATGTATAGTAACTGTCATATCCCGCTCCTTGGCACTATTGTTACTATCTAGGTATGCTATTATTACTGTCTAGGTATGCTGTTGTTACTATCTAGGTATGCTATTATTACTGTCTAGGTATGCTGTTGTTGCTGTCTAGGTATGCTATTGTTCTTGTCTAGGTATGCTATTGTTACTGTCTAGGTATGCTATTGTTACTGTTTAGGTATGCTATTGTTGCTGTCTAGGTATGCTATTGTTACTGTCTAGGTATGATATTGTTACTGTCTAGGTATGCTGTTGTTGCTGTCTAGGTATGCTATTGTTACTGTCTAGGTATGCTATTGTTACTGTCTAGGTATGCTATTGTTACTGTCTAGGTATGCTATTGTTACTGTCTAGGTATGCTATTGTTACTGTCTAGGTATGCTGTTGTTACTGTCTAGGTATGCTATTGTTACTGTCTAGGTATGCTGTTGTTACTGTCTAGGTATGCTATTGTTACTGTCTAGGTATGCTATTGTTACTGTCTAGGTATGCTATTGTTACTGTCTAGGTATGCTGTTGTTACTGTCTAGGTATGCTGTTGTTACTGTCTAGGTATGCTGTTGTTACTGTCTAGGTATGCTGTTGTTGCTGTCTAGGTATGCTATTTTTACTGTCTAGGTATGCTGTTGTTACTGTCTAGGTATGCTGTTGTTACTGTCTAGGTATGCTGTTGTTACTGTCTAGGTATGCTATTGTTACTGTCTAGGTATGCTATTGTTACTGTCTAGGTATGCTGTTATTACTGTCTAGGTATGCTGTTGTTGCTGTCTAGGTATGCTATTGTTACTGTCTAGGTATGCTATTGTTACTGTCTAGGTATGCTGTTGTTACTGTCTAGGTATGCTGTTGTTACTGTCTAGGTATGCTATTGTTACTGTCTAGGTATGCTATTGTTCTTGTCTAGGTATGCTATTGTTACTGTCTAGGTATGCTATTATTCTTGTTGAGGTATGCTATTGTTACTGTCTATGTATGCTATTGTTACTGTCTAGGTATGCTATTGTTACTGTCTAGGTATGCTATTGTTACTGTCTAGGTATGCTATTGTTGCTGTCTAGGTATGCTGTTACTGTCTAGGTATGCTATTATTCTTGTTGAGGTATGCTATTGTTACTGTCTAGGTATGCTATTGTTACTGTCTAGGTATGCTATTGTTACTGTCTAGGTATGCTATTGTTAATGTCTAGGTATGCTATTGTTCTTGTCTAGGTATGCTATTGTTACTGTCTAGGTATGCTATTGTTACTGTCTAGGTATGCTATTGTTACTGTCTAGGTATGCTATTGGAGCTGGATTTCCCGACACTTCTGCACTTAATCAACAATGATGGCCCCTTACTGAAGTCTGCTGTGATGAAAGCCAAGGCTGTCCTGTCATCAGTAAAATCTTTAACAGAATCTGCTTCTAGTTGTCATTTACTGTCATCACCATCAGAGTTGACTGTCTTGGATGTAAGCTGTCAATCACAGACAGAACCAGAAGATGAAAATGCCAGGGAGTGTTTGGGAGAGCAGCTTTATGAACATGTGGTGGGAGTTTATCCAGGATGTGCTTCAGATCTTACAGGTAAGTGAGATGCTAATTTAAGAGATGTGTGAGAGTTGTTAGCCAGATCTTATAGTTAAGAGAGATGCTAATTTAAGAACTGTGAGAGAGATGATAGTCTGACAGGTGGGGAAGGATATTTATTTGATAGTGATAACACATATTGAAGATGGTTACATTGCTGGTGTGGGAGAGATGTTTACATTACTGTGTGGGAGAGATGTTTACTTTTTGTATGGCAGAGATGATTACTTTTCTGTGTGGGAGTGTGTTCCATTATTGTATGAGAAAGATGTTTCCTTTAGTGTATGGGAGAGATGTTTATATTACAGGTGTGGGAGAAATGTATCATTACAGATGAGGGAAATGTTTACTTTACTGTATGGGAGAGATGATTACTTTTCTGTATGGGTAGGCTGTTTCCATTATTGTGTGGGGGAGATGTTTATACTACTATGTGGGAGAAATGTTTCCATTAGAGTGTGGGAGAGATGTTTATACTACTATGTGGGAGAGATGTTTATACTACTGCGGGGGAAAAATGTTTCCATTAGTGTGTGGGAGAGATGTATATACTACTATGTGGGAGAGATGTTTCCATTATTGTGCGGGAGAGATATTTTCATTATTGTGTGGGAGAGATGTTTATCCTACTATGTGGGAGAGATGTTTATATACTTTGTTGGAGAGATGTTTCCATTAGTGTGTGGGAGAGATGTTTATACTACTGTATGGGAGAGATGTTTCCATTAGTATGTTGGAGAGATGTTTATATTACTACACTTGAGAGATTTTTCCATTAGTGTGTGGAGAGGTGTTTATATTACAGATGTGGGAGAAATGTTTACATTACATATGAGGGAGAGGTTTGCCTCACACTTTGGGAGAAATGTTTACATTGCTGGTGTGGTTGAGATGCTTACCTTACATTAGAAGTGTGTGAGAAATGTTTACATTACAGGTGTGGGAGAGATGTTTACATTACAGGTCTGGGAGAGATGTTTACATTACAGGTCTGGGAGAGATATTTACGCATTCTTTCAATTTTGTATGTGTTTCTTTGTTCACTCTTGTATTTGTTACTTTCAGGAATGATTTTAGAGCTGGAGCCTCAGGTTGTCCAGCAGCTTCTTCAGGACAAGCAGCAGCTGGAGACAGCAATAGCTAAAGCCTACACAGAATGGGTGAAGCAGTCCTGACAGAACCACAGATTCTCATCTTATCTCATCATGTTCCTCTTGTACCTTGCGGTGTCCAGGTGAAGTATAAACTTCGTGAGAGTGCCCGATTATGGGCTTCGTTTATCAATATTCCCATGGACTCTGCTATTCCCTCTGTCCAACGGTGGCCTCTTCCTCTGTTTCCATCTGGTCTGTACATCATTGCTTGTTGTGGTATGCTGTTGACTGGTAACCTACATGCATGGCCAAACAAATTAGTGCCTAGAATTGCACTCACTGGATCAAGTATGCTTCCAAACATTACAAATTAACAGCTAAAATCTTTACTCAGTGGATCAAATGTGCCTCACAACTTCACAAATTAACAGCTAGTGTCTTTACAGCATGCATTTTGCTGATGATGCCTGGGTTGTGTCACTGAAAACAAAACACAGTTACAGGAAATGATAGAAGTCATTGGAACAGAAAGTTAAAAAAAAAAGGATAATTATCTGAATAACAGAAAAACAGAAGTGTTTGTTATTACAAATAAAATTTGTAAACCTAGGTGTAACATCAAAGTGCATAGACCAATCTGAAACAAGTCAATGTATTTAATTATTTGGTTACTGAAATAATAGCAGATGGAAGATGTATTAAGGAAGTTACATGCAGAATAGTGCAAGCAAAGACAGCATTTCACAAGAATGAATATTCTCTGTCAATCCAGGTGGAAAAAAAATACTCTTAAAAGCTATATTGAGCCAGTCCTGATGTGTGGAATCAAATTATGGACAATTAACAGACATGTGAGGAACTATGTGGTGGCTGCAGATTTTTTTTTTTTTTTTTCAAATAGAAGAATGATCATGGACAGCTACAAAGACCTCATTGTGTTGGTTTTCATACAATGGTATGAGTGCTGGTCTTTCAGAAAGCAATGGCAAATTACTGAATGTAAACTTGCCAAGAAATCACAAACAGCCAACAATTCTGGAGTTGACTGCCATGTCCTGTAAAGGATGTGCAAGAAACCTTAACTGTCTCAATTATTTGTCACATGTATCATTTATTTCTCACATATAGTAAGTCTGTATTTATTTATTGTTGTTAAACGTATCAATCAAGTGCAATTTAGGTGTTGTTTGTTATTTATAGTTAGTGCTCTCTGTTTATCCAACAAGTTCACAATCTACTTTACATCATGGTGAGCTTCTGTGTGGTTTAACTGATTAAGTATCATGGTATGATTAATCTTCTTATCTGCCATGGGATGATTGTTTGTCTTAAGCAACTTGCCATATCTGCCATGGGATGATTAACTGTCTTAAGCGACTTGCCATATCTGCCATGGGATGATTAATTGTCTAAACTGACTTGCCATATCTGCCATGGGATGATTAATTGTCTTAACTGACTTGCCATATCTGCCATGGGATTGATGAATTGCCTTAAGTGACTTGCCATATCTGCCATGGGATGATTAATTGCCTTAAGCGACTTGCCATATCTGCCATGGGATGATTAATTGCCTTAAGCGACTTGCCATGTCTGCCATGGGATGATTAATTGTCTTAAGCGACTTGCCATACCTGCAATGGGATGATTAATTACCTTAAGCGACTTCCCGCATCTGCCATGGGCTTACATACAATCGTTTTTCCCATGCAACTTCCTTTAATTTTCATATATATCCAACATGTCTGCTACATATTAACAACTTTTTGGTCATAACTGATACATCCCTACTTCCTGTTTTCAGCCATCCATTTTTATTGGTTCAATCCAACTTTTTGCTCTGAATCTGTTAATCCATTGCTATATTTTCTCATATTTATAACGCAAAATTCAATCTATACTTGGTTAATTGCTTGTTTATTGCCTTTATTTGTGGATGGTTTAATTCAGTGCTATATTTTTTTTTATCTATAATCCATAATCCATCTATCCATCATGTGCCATGCCGATAAGCGTGGGTGGTCATGTTTTGCCATCTCACATGGATCAGCTCCATGTTTCTGTCTCGACCATGCCACGTGGCCAAGCCATCTAGGTATTTACTTCTCGGTCTTCCCCTTGGTCTCTTCCCTTCGATCTTGCCAGTTGTCACCAAGTTCTCCAATTCACTTCTTCTCATAACATGCCAAACAATTTTGACTGTCTACTTCTAATGTCTCTATTCGGTTTACAATCTTCAGTTGTTTCTTGTAGGACTTGTTCATTGGTTATCTATAATGCAGAATTCAATTTATACTTGGCTAAATGCTTGTTCATTGCCTTTATTTGTGGGTGGTTTAATTCAGTGCTATATTTTCTCTTATTTATAATACAAAATTCAATCTATACTTGACTAAATGCTTGTTCATTGCTTTTATTTGTGGGTGGTTTAATTGAGTTCTATATTTTCTCTTATTTATAATACAGAATTCAATCTATACTTGGCTAATTGCTTGTTCATTGCCTTTATTTGCAAATATACTTCATTATTCAGGTAATTTCTGCATTTGTCTGTAATCCAGATTTATATGGCTTCACAGCATTGTTTTGCTTCATTACTAATTTAAATATTGAGCACAACCCACCACTGGCAACACTGATCGCATTCTGGTATGAACCTAAGGCCTATCCACGTCAATATGGAAGCACTATACTCGAGTTTCGCTCTCGTTTGAGCTCGTCAGTAGTGCATATCCCTGACCGGATCCGGAAACAAGTCCCGGATCACTCGTGTGAAGCGGGTGTGTAACCAAATTATCACAACAGAATACCACAACGTTACCCATCGTAGGCTATGCTCAATTAATTGTCCAGGATTCGCAGCCATATGATAAAATGGGTGTTGTTTAACTAGCAAGAAAGTCTTATCAGACATTCAAATGGCATTGTTTAGGTGTAGTTTCCATTATTTCTCATCTCCGGTTAAATAATATCTACATTAATTTCTAGTTGAATGATACTATAAATGATTAATTTGGTGTTTTATAAAACAATAAAATTTCATGTTTTAAATATTGGCGACACATTTGTTGGGTTTGCCTTTGGTGCAGATGATTTCAATGTAAACACACTGAGTTTTTAATTTGTGACCAGACAGTACAATTGCAAATATATAATATTGCAAATTGCCACGATGATGGTAGACAAGCAGCAGCAAAGTATTTCATGCATTGCTCAGAGAGAGAGAGAGAGAGAGGGAGAGAGGTGAAAGATATGTTCAGAGTGAGTGTGTTGTTTGCAGACCAGGATAGGACTAAGTTATTATCAGTCCACAATTCCTCAAACTAAAAGAATGAACAACTTCAGTAATTGGCTTTCTACAATGACAAGAATAACAACACCCTGAACATTGAAGGAACAACAAAGCTGTTGCCACTGCTGGGGTTATGTCTTATCTGCTGGTCTGCTATTGTTATGGTGTTGTCCCAGGTTATCTGCTGGTCTGCTATTGTTATGGTGTTGTCCCAGGTTGGTTGGTTAAGTTATCTGCTGGTCTGCTATTGTTATGGTGTTGTCCCAGGTTGGTTGGTTAAGTTATCTGCTGGTCTGCTATTGTTATGGTGTTGACCCAGGTTATCTGCTGGCCTGCTATTGTTATGGTGTTGTCCCAGGTTGGTTGGTTAAGTTATCTGCTGGTCTGCTATTGTTATGGTGTTGACCCAGGTTATCTGCTGGCCTGCTATTGTTATGGTGTTGTCCCAGGTTGGTTGGTTAAGTTATCTGCTGGCCTGCTATTGTTATGGTGTTGACCCAGGTTATCTGCTGGTCTGCTATTGTTATGGTGTTGTCCCAGGTTGGATGGTTAAGTTGCCTACTATCTGCTGGTCTGCTATTGTTATGGTGTTGTCCCAGGTTGGTTGGTTAAGTTGCCTACTATCTGCTGGTCTGCTATTGTTATGGTGTTGTCCCAGGTTGGATGGTTAAGTTGCCTACTATCTGCTGGTCTGCTACTGTTATGGTGTTGTTCCAGGTTGGATGGTTAAGTTGCCTACTATCTGCTGGTCTGCTATTGTTATGGTGTTGTTCCAGGTTGGATGGTTAAGTTGCCTACTATCTGCTGGTCTGCTATTGTTATGGTGTTGTCCCAGGTTGGATGGTTAAGTTGCCTACTATCTGCTGGTCTGCTATTGTTATGGTGTTGTCCCAGGTTGGATGTTAAGTTGCCTACTATCTGCTGGTCTGCTATTGTTATGGTGTTGTCCCAGGTTGGATGGTTAAGTTGCCTACTATCTGCTGGTCTGCTATTGTTATGGTGTTGTCCCAGGTTGGATGGTTAAGTTGCCTACTATCTGCTGGTCTGCTATTGTTATGGTGTTGTCCCAGGTTGGATGGTTAAGTTGCCTACTATCTGCTGGTCTGCTATTGTTATGGTGTTGTCCCAGGTTGGATGTTAAGTTGCCTACTATCTGCTGGTCTGCTATTGTTATGGTGTTGTCCCAGGTTGGATGTTAAGTTGCCTACCATCTGCTGGTCTGCTATTGTTATGGTGTTGCCCAGGTTGGTTGGTTAAGTTATCTGCTGGTCTGCTATTGTTATGGTGTTGTCCCAGGTTGCTTGGTTAAGTTGTCTACTATCTGCTGGTCTCTATGTGGTCGAACACATACCCAGTTGGATAGACAAAATAATGCACAAACATGATGAGAACCTGGCCAAGCTGACACACCACAAGCGTCGTATGCCATCGATTGGAAGGCACATTTTGCAAGCCAGTCACGTGATTAATAGGTACATTTCGTTTTGCATGTTTAACACACAGAATAGTCGCATGTTAAAGGTGGCAGAAGCGATCTGCATAAGCTGCCAGTTTTATGCAGAGAGAAAGACATGATAGTTAATGTAAAATTACCTTGGTAGGCAATTGAAATTACTGTCCAAAATATGTGTATGTTTCAGCCTGAAGGAATTATGTAATTATTTCATGTTGTGTGATTTCTACAGTATGTGCCCGATAAGATGTAGCAAAATATGTCAGGCAGTAAATCGTGCAATCTGTTGTTTGTACCTTCATTATTAAAATAAAGATTCTAATTTTCTTCTTCCTCAACATTGGGTTGTTAGTCTTGTTAAGTGTCTGTTATAGATATTATCATTAGTACAGCCTTCCGTCTATGACCTGTAGTCATGTGACACAAGCATAGAGGGGGACAGAATTTATAGCACAGTAAGAGATAGTTAACAACAGGGAATGGAGATCCCACACCCATCCTGTTACAATGTATCTCTGGTGGGTGGGCCTTGTTGTCGTTCCACAAATTGCCAGCCACATGATGATGATGATGATGGAGGTCAGTGATATTATTGCTTTATGTAAAAAATATGAAGATACAATCTGAAATTGTAAAATGAAACTCTCATACTCTCATGAAATTTGACATGGTGAGCAATATCCATCAATCGTGTGCCATGCCGATAAGCGTGGGCGGTCATGTTTTGCCATCTCACTCGATCACCAGAGTCGTGGATCAGCTCCGTGTTCCTGTCTCGACCATGCCACGTGGCCAAGCCATCCAGGTATTTACTTCTTGGTCTTCCTCTTGGTCTCTTCCCTTCGATCTTGCCAGTTGTCACCAAGTTCTCCAAGTCATTTCTTCTCATAACATGCCGAACAAATTGTGACTGTCTACGTCTAATGACTCTAATCAGTTTACGATCTTCATTTGTTTCTTGAAGGACTTGTCCATTAATTTTTCTGTCTGTCCATGGTATTCTTTGCATTTTCCTCAGAAACCACATTTCCACAGCCATCAGATGTTTTCCAGCTTGTCTGCTCATTGTCCATCGCTTCACATCCATACAAAAGTACAGGTTCTATGTAGCACTTCAACACCCTTTTTCTCATTTCATTTTATATCTTTTTTTTTTGGTCAGTATGTTTTTCATCTTGCAAAAGGCTACCTTCACAGTAGCAATTCTTGTTCTAATCTCTTCAAGGCATCTCCCATCAGATGTTATGACTGTTCCGAGATAGTTCTACCGATTCACTTGTTTAAGAATATGCCCATTTACTCGTATATCACATTGTGGTATTTCCTTCTTCCCAGTGACGACCATAATCTGTGTCTTCTTACAATTCAATTATAACCCTAGTTGTTCACTGTGTGCAACAACCGCATCTACTAAATGTTGCAGGTCCTGTTTATTGTCTGCAATCAAGACTGTATCATCTGTATATCTAATGGTATTGATGCATCATCCCCCAATGTTGATTCCTTCCATATCTTCTATATTTCTGAACATATTTCTCACTGTACAGGGAAAAATGATTTGGAGACATTACACATCCCTGTCTCACACCTCTCATAATAGGCTGATATTGGCCTACTTCATTATCAATTCTGATGGCAGCTTCTTCTTCTTCTTCTTTCGTTCGCTTGAAATATGTCTATAACTGCAGTGCTGTCTCTTGTATGAATTGAACTGTCTTTTTCAGTTCACAGCGGTCCATAGAGTTTATCTTCCACTGTAGTCTCTCTAGGCCAGAAGGTTTGCCTAGATATGTTATATTTTGGGCAGTCTTGGAGTATTTGCTCTGCTGTCTGCGACGCCAATCCACATGTGCACATGGCTGTTTCACCAATCTTGAATTTTGTATACATGTGGTTGCGTAATCTATTGTGCCCTGTTCTGAGGCGCAGAATAATGACTTGTTCTGGTCTATCCATAACTGTGGTAGTCATCTTGAGCAGGTTTTGGTGGCTTTCTGACTGATTTGATCATTCTTTTCTTTTGGTGGTATGTAACGGGCACATCAGGCTGTTCTTCTTTGGCTCCTTCCTTAGCCAATTGATCAGCTCTGTCGTTTCCGGGTACTCCACAGTGGGATGGTATCCACTGTATGGTGACCTTATGCTGACTGCTAAGTTCAGAAAGTAGTGTCCTTAATACTGGCAATTTCCCAGACAGGAGCGCCTCGAGTACTGATTTTGCATCTGTCAATAGCACCACAGGTTGTGTACCATTGCTGGTATTTAGTAATTTCTCTGTTGCTATCTTGATTGCCTCAATTTCAGCATCGTAGTTATGGCAGTACTTTCCTGTCGGTACTCTAGCTGTGTCCCTGGTATTATTTGGGTATTCTATGTACACTCCCGCTCCTCCATTTCGAACAGCATTTTGTGCTGACCCATCTGTGTAGACTCGGATCCAGAGGTCCTGTGGGTATTCTTCATCAAGGAAGCTGAGAGTGGCTGTTCTGCGCTGCACACTGTTCTGATTCTTCCTTGTCAAATATTCCTCTCACTTTTGTCTGGATTTGTAATGATAGTCTATGCTCATCTTTCCATGGAGTTCGCTCTGGAATAGTTGTTAGGGGGATACCAACTGTAGGCAGATCGGTGGTTTCTCTGCAGAGTCATTTGGCCTGGTGGATAAAACTACTTCTTTTCAACCGCTCCATAGCTAGGTTTTCAAATCTGTTCTTCATAGGGTGGCCTGGCAAGCTGAGGAACTTTTCTGCTTGTATTAGCGTTTTCGTATCTCTGCGCTCACTCAGTGCTTGTGTCCTCCCCATCTTCTCCATTTCCACTATAGGGGTTGATCTCATCCCTCCTGTGGTGACTCTAAGTGCTTGATTTTGCACTTTGTCCAGCTCTTGTAGTGTGGTTTTTGATGCCGAACACCATGCAGTTGACCCGTATTCCAGGTGTGGTCGTATGCTCTGTTGATAAACTTTGCTAAGTATTTTCCCACTGGCTCCCCATGTGGTTCCACTTAGCTTTCTCAGGATGGCTATTTTCCTTCTGGCTTTTGCTACTGCTTTGTTGATGTGCTTTCTCCATGTCAGCCTGCCATCAAATGTTACTCCAAGGTATGTTGGTTCTTTATCTTCTCGTAGGGGTGTTCCATTTATCTGGATGGTCCCTGCCTTTTGTTTTGGAGAGAGGGTAAATAGGGTGGTGCTGCACTTGTCAGTGTTTATGCTGACACACCATCTATTTGCCCATGCAACAAATGTATCTACAGCTCTTTGTAGTAATCTGGTGGCCACTGATGCATGTTCATTTGTGCTCCATAGAACCAGGTCATCGGCAGTACATTGCGGCTTTAATTCCATGCGGTAGATTAGCAACGAGATCATTGATGAAGATTAGAAAGAGTGTGGGGGACAATACTCCGCCCTGGGGAACTCCGTGACGCAGTAGTACTTTCTTGCTCTTTAGTCCGTCTATCTGTACTCGGGCTCTTCTGTTGTGCAAGTATGCTTTCACCCATTTGTACATTCTTCCATTGACTTTGCAGTTTCTCAGTTTATTCATCAGACCTTCTTTCCAGACTTTGTCAAAGGCTTTCTTCAAATCTATCCATGCCGCAAGCACCAGCTTCTTCTCTTGGAATGCATCCTCAATTTCTTGAGAGAGGTAGGTTGTCTGATCTTCCGTAGAGTAGCACTGCCTAAAGCCAGCCTGCTGTGGCACAAGGATGTTTTTACTTTCAATGTACCACTGCAGTCTGTGATTGATGATGCGCTCCAGTGTTTTGCAGAGACAGCTGGTGAGGCTAATTGGTCTGTAGCTAGAGGCAATGGAACTATCTTTCCCTGATTTTAGGAGGGGTATCATGATTGCTTCTCTCCAGGCTTGTGGAACACTGCCTAAGGTCCAACTGTTATTGAAGATCTGCAACAGCTTTGCTTTGGCCTCTGTTCCTAGGTTCCTGATCATTTCATTGGAGATACCATCAGCTCCTGGTGACTTTCTCATTTTCAGTTTTGATATGGCTAGCTCCAGTTCGCTGATTGTGATGGGTGCCTCCAGAACCTCATGTACTATTTCCTTCTGTCCTGTATGTTGCCGTTTCTCTTGAATCTCTTGTTGTTTCTCTGGACTGATTTTGATATTGTTATCTTGTGCGAATGAGTCCGCAAAATGGTCAGCTGCTTGCTTTCTTGTTAAGATGTTTCCATCTTTATGTAGTGCAATTTTTGAGTTTCTCCCTGTGCCCTCATCGTTAAGTTGTTTTATTAGCTTCCACAATTTCCTTGTGTCTCTTTCAAAGTTCAGAGACTCTGTTTTTTCCTGCCAGCTTTTCCGTCTAGCCTGCAGCTTGGCCCTTTGAAATTTGGCTTTTGCATGCTGGAATTTATTGTGGTGCTCTTGGCTGGGTGTGGCCTCTGCTTGCTTTCTACATACTTCCACATCATTATGCAACTGTTCCAGTTCACTACTCCAGTAGGGTTTATATTGTTTACGGGCTCCTCTTGGTACTGTTTCTCGCGCTGCCTGTAGTATGCATTTCCCAAACTCTTCAACTACTTTATTTATGTCTTTCTCAGTGTTCAGGTTTCTAACCAGTATGCTGGTGCGATGCTTGTACATTGCCCAGTCTGCTTTCTTGTAGTTCCACCTCGAGAGGGTGCTGCTTTCACTTACAAGCTCATTTTCTACAGTTAGAAAGACTGGTCGATGGTCACTGCCACCTAGTTGTTTCCCAACAATTCGTGTAATGTTCCACTCCAGGTCTGGTGAATGAAAAGCCAGGTCAGGTGTAGTTGTAGAGTGCCATGATCTCGAGTAGAAAGTATGTGGGTCGGACGGCTTGTTAACCAAGATGAATCTATTCTCATCCTGCCAGTCTTCCAGTCTCTCTCCTCTCTGGTCCATGTGATCATAGCCCCAACTCTGCGAGTGGCTGTTGAAATCGCCGCACACAATCATTTTTTCTGTTAATGGTAGTGTGTCCAGTGCCTGTGGACGGTCACTTGGACAGTAGTAATTGATCAGATGTAGGTCTGTATAGCCTGTTTTAAGTTTAAGTATCTGATACTCATACCCTTCCATATAGACTTTCGATTTGGGAAGCAGTGATGTTATTTCTTACAAGGGTCAGTATCCCACCTTTTCGCCTGTCCTTTCGGTAAGATCGGTAACATTGGTAGCCTCTGATTTTGAAGGCTATATTTTCGTTGAGGTGAGTTTCTTGCAAGCAACATATGCTTACTTTTTCTTTGTCCAGGATGTTTTCTAATTCTACTTTTTTGTTGCTGACTCCCTCCGCATTCCAGTGCATTATTTTAAGTCTTAGTTTAGTATGGCCAGCTGTTCTATTCTCATGTCCCCTGGCTCCACAGGACATCTGAGAAGGACCTCCAGTAGTTGGGGTTGGACCCTTTCGAGACATAGGGCCCGGCACTGCACCTGCCTGGGGGTCCAAAGCAGGGCGAGCACCATAACGTTTAGCAGCAGTCTACATATTCCATTTTGCATAATTGCGTGGCATCCTGATTTCTGTGATGCGCCTCCTGGCTGGTTGCCTTCGTCTTCAGCACCTTTCCTTTGCTAGAGCAGACTGTGGTCTCACTCGAGTTTAGATGTGTACACACGCGTCTGCACATGCATGTATGTGTATACACATCTAGAGCACACTGGTTATTTTCCGGCCAGATACTCGCCGTCGCCCCTTCTCCTGTTAGTTAAAACAGTTCCGCCACGTGAAGGCCAGGAGTTGGACTTTTGCTGCAGAGGTTATGTATTCACGAGCCATTGGGGTATTTAAGCAATGTTGGGCGCTCACCCCAACATTGCGCCCCGGCTACATACAGCAATTTGGAACCTGATGGCAGCTTATTCCCTATATATTTTTATTTTCACAAGTCTTAGGTCTTTTCCATCAATTTGTAGATCTTCAAGCATCCTTATCATGTCGACATGTCTCTCTTTATCGAAAGCCTTTGTGTAGTCAATAAAGCAGAGGTGTAGATCTTTGTTTACTTCTATAGAATGCTCAATTACGGTTCTCAGTATATACACAGCATTTACTGTGCCCTTGCCTTCTACAAACCCATATTGTTCTTCTCCTATTTCGTGCAGTATTTCCTCCTAACCCTTTGCATGATAATTCTCAGCAAAATCTTCGTGATGTGACTCATACTAATTGTTCATTGCTGATCGCATTCCAAGGCTCCTTATATATCACTCTCTCCCCTCTCTCTCTCCCGTTCTCTCTCTCTCTCTCTCTCTCTTTCTCTCTCTCTGTCTCTCTCTGTGTGCATGCGTGCGCACGCGCGCACGCTTGCCTATCTGCTGGCATAGGGTAGCGAAAGGGGTAGCGATCCACCATCCCCATACCGCGTGTGAACTCAGCTGCAGGCGATTTGGAAACAGACAGCCCGGTGTTGATTTTAAACACAAGTGCATCGGTTGTTAAGAAAGTAAATTAGTGAACGTAAACTTGCCTACTAAATCACAAACAAATAAAAACAATGCTGAGGTTGATTCGACATCCTGTAAAGAACGTGCAATTAACTGTAGAAATAAATAGTTAGATCTGTTTATGTAATTTATTCGCTCCGTGGCGAAAGTGTTATGGATGCAATTCGATATCCCGCATACTGCGTTCAAAACATAGCTGCGGGAGATTTGGCAGCAGACCGCCTTGCGTCGAGTAGTGCATAAAATGGGATGAGTGTCGGTATTTCAGAAAACAATGGCAAAATACTGAAAGTAAACTTGTCAAAACATTCTGTGGTTAACTGTGACGAACTGTAAAGGATATGCAACTAACTTATGTAATTTATGTTTTAAAAAAAAAGTGTATGTGGTTCACTAAATTACATAATCTATATAAATATCTATTTTCATTGGAAGCAACGCAACAGGTGTTTTCACATATGTCCAGTTGGTGAGACAAGGGTTTTCATGCGTGGCTATAATTATTTTGGTTGATTGGAGCATAGTGGCTATAACAGTGTGCATATCAGTTACACAGAAATATCAATTGGGAAAACCCCGTGGGGCCATTAGTTCATAAATAAATATACATGTACTGTTTGGCCTCATAGAGATGGAGGAAAGAAGTTGAGACAGATGACGAACTAGACAACATTAACAATGAAAGCTATAGTTACCGACCGTCCTCTAATGTGCATATCAGTTACACAAATATCAACTGGGGAAATCCCGTGGGGCCATTAGTACATTACCATTAGTTCATAAATAAACATACATGTTCTGTTGGCCTCATAGAGGTAGAGGAAAGAAGTTGAGACATATGACCAACTAGACAACATTAACAATGAAATCTATGGTTACCGACCGTCCTCTAAAAGTATAGTAAACACAGCAATAAGAATGAGCCAGACAGCTTTCTTTGGTCATGTGATAAGAAGATAGGCATTGGAGAACATCGTGACAACTGGACAGATCAATGGGAAGAGAGGCAGACCAAGAGGAATGATGCTGGATGGATTGAGGCTATGGCATAGAGGAATATCATCAGCAGAGTTGATCCAGGACATCAAAAATCCGAGATCTGTGGAGAGCCATGAACACCTACGCCAGCTGGCAGGGCACTTGATGATGATGATGAGTTACCAACCGGGATTCGAACGTGTCACCTTCTAATGAAGATAGTGTCTCGCTGCAGGAACAAGTGTACTTTGACGCATGACCAACTAGACACGCCTGTCAATCAATTAACTGCAGGCTTTGAGAGAATAAACAAACGAACTTTATTTTCAAAGGGTCACAAACTGGGCGCACAGGCCCATTTTATATTCGGCCCTTCCAACCACTCATCTTTCGTAAATCAATCATCTATTGTGCAGGTTACATTCACATAGAAAAAAAAAAAACATTGTCAAATGAAAGTTGTGAACATAAATAAGGCATATTACCATGTTATGAGACAAGCAGACGGGCAGGCGCGCATACACACACTGAGAGTAGACACTCACACATGTATAAACACATATACACACAACACACACTGACGCACGCACGCGCATACACACATACACGCATAAACACAGACACACCCAACCACCCATACAGACAGAGAGACAGACAGATAATACATAACCATTTACAGTCTCGCACAGTTATACACCAACTCAATGCAGGCCAGCATGGCCGAATGGATAAGAACGTGTGTTCTTAAACATCCCGTGCGCTGATGCCGAGGTAAGCGGTTCAATCCCTACAACGGACAGCTGGACTAAAATGTTGACCTGTCGTCCTTGACTTGGGGACATACATTACAAGTACTTCTGAAGTCGTAGTGTGTTCGCCTGATGGCGAATGACACTGTTAATAGGGAAAGTTAACACACGCAAGATTCAGTCCATCACTACAGAAGCTATTCGGGCATGTGGGAAAACAGGAGTTAAAGGCTAACAATACTTTTTAATATAGCATGGGAAGAAAGACAAGTCCCAGATCATTGGCAACAGGCAATAATAGTACCAATATGGAAAAAGAAAGGCAATATGAGAGAGTGCGAAACATACAGAGGTATATCACCCCTGAGCCATATAGGGAAAATGTACGCAAAACTATTGGAACAAATATCTAGACCCATATTGAACAACAGTTAAAATTTGGTTTTCGGAAATGTAAAAGTTGCACTGATGCACTATCTACACTTAGACAAATATGTGAAAAAAACTATCAAATATAGTGATCAGTAGAATATTGTGTTTGTAGATCAGGAAAAGGCTTTCGACAGAGTATACAGATACAAATAATGGACCATCCTTGAAGACTATGGAATACAAGGGCAATTGCTAGAAAACATCATAGCCATGTATCACTCGAACTGAAGTGCAGTAAGAAAGAAGCAAGTCTTGACAGAACCGATTAAGAAACTTTAGAACCCTTTACTCCAGATGAAACAACTGACCGACATGAAATAAATAAACTTCTATTTGCAGACGATCAGTGCCTGTTTTACAGTGATGAGGGCAGACTACAAAATCATATTACTAATCTGAGTTCAACCTGAAACAGATACAATATGAGTATTAACATAGCCAAAACCAGAGTAATATGCAAGTTAGCAGATCGCCAGGCCCACTAAGAGTACAGATAAATAGCACCACTCTAAAACAAGTTAAAGAATTCAAATATCTTGGAAGTATGATCACAGAAGATGGCAGATTGGACAGAGAAATCGAAACCAGATGTCAAAAAGCTAGTGCACTTACATATCAACTACCACCCTTAATGAAACATCCAAATATTCCCATGTCCGCAAAACGACAGATAATAAACAGCATATTCACACCAACCCTATGCTACCAATCTCAAACTTGGACTTATCCAAATCACACTTTCGCAAAATCAACACCTGCGAGATGATATGCCTGAGGAGAGCTGCCAACTTAACAATTCAAGATCGAGTAAGAAATGCTGTTATTAGACAGACAGTGGGAATCAACACCTTGTGCCACATTTACTTGAAAGACAGAAGATCAAGTGGTTTGGCCATGTCGTTAGAATGCAAGCACCAACAACTACCATCACTGGCCTTACATCAAAGATCATCTGCGACGAGACCAAGAGGACGTCCAAGAAGAAAATGGATTGACGACATCAAAGACATTGTACAATCACACGGAATGACACTTTCCAGTGCCGCCCACCGAGCGCAAATTATTCCTCCCCACGACGCTTGACGGCAGAAGTGGAAGCTGATGATGATGATGACTACTATAAATAGTGTGTATGGACTACGCTTGAATTCAAAGCGAGCGAGCGAAAAAAAAGCACAAATTCAATAACCCACAAAGACACACTCCCTCGCTTGCACATGTACCGACCTGCAATCACATTATCTCCTTTCATGTAATCTAAACTATGGCCACCTATCTACAAACACCATTGCAGATATTACCAGTCATAATTTAGCATACATTATGACATGTTAAGAAATGTCATACGCACAACATTTTTATAATAAATTAGCATGTAGAAATGTCATAAACACGAACTTGTCATACAGGCTTGTCATGACGAAATATGACAAACCCAAGCTTTCAATATTCAAACCTAATGTGCAATCTTTTCACAACAATTTGGTACACTCAAATAACATGTGATAAACACACATGTGTTAAACCCAACTAATACGAAGAAACATCACAAGCACAAACTTGTTACATTCAACTAATGTGAATAATTGTCACAAAGCATTATTGGAGGCGCGGGTGGTGTCAGATGGTGGTAGATGACGGTTCCAATTTCACAACAACGAGTCAGTCCACAATTTCTCCATTCCCATGCCAGTGAAAATCACACAAAATGCTCATCACTGTATCGTGTGAACTCGTGAAGGAAACAGTAACTTCAACGAGACCAAGTCGCCAGAGCACTGACAGCAGGCCGTCGTTCACGTGAATATTCAGTTCATTTTCGACGAAGACAGCTATTTGACGAGCGCAACAGCAGCCTGCACACGTATTACCACAAAAGGCGGCCGTCCGGAATGCCAGCAAGCAAACCTTCCGCCATTTTCAGAATTTGCATTTTAATACAGTCACCGATGACACAAACAAAAAATCATTCCAAATAAAATTCACAGCCCACAATGTTGCACCAACCACTCAATATACTAGCTGGGCGACGAAACCAGATCATTGAATCCAAACATGGGGAAAATGCACTAGTAAACCTGCCCCGAGACGATAAGCTCTCCAGAGCATTTACGGCCCGCCTGTCTATCCGCCAGGTTGGCCAGAAACTTAACAAAGAAATTGCACACACTGACAAACAACCAACATGCAGAAATCCCTGACCACAATGAGCTCGTTCACAGGACAGACATAACAATTGTTCAGAAACAAAACAAGAGTGATAGCAAAATGACAGAATGAAAGAGAATATGATAATTATTTACAAACAAAATAGAAAATCGGTGAAAGGACAGACAGAAAAACGTTAATATAATATGATGAAGACAGAGACGTATGTAAGGTGGGAAACACACTTACCAATAAAAAGCTGCCAACTGTATCGAGAACAAGAGCCTCGAATTGCTGTTTAAAACTCCCACTGTTGTAAGCAAGGGCAACACTGACAATAAGCAGACAAGCTACAAACATTCAATGGCAGTAGATAGGCTATTTTTGTTCTTTTTCTGCGGAAAATGCAAAACATCCATGGACGGACAGAAAAACCATCGAGAAAGTCCTACAAAAAACACATGAATACAATAGATGGATTAGTGAAATTAAACGTAGACAATCGAGATTATTTGGACAAGTTATGGGGAGAAATAACTCTTCAAAGTTAGTGACAACTGGCACACTTAATGGACTACCAAAAAAAAAAAAAAAAGGGAAAAGCACATAGATTTAAAAACAAACCAAATATATGTACAGCTTAGCCATACGGCATAATCGAGAAAAAGAAACAACAACAACACCTGGTCCACCTTTGCCATTGCTTTCTGAACGACTGGCTCCCAACAATTGTATGCAAACCAACGCAAGACGGTTTGCTTCCAAATCGCTCACAGTGTGTTTCGAATGCGGTATGCTGGAATACGAATTGGAATCACAGCACCCTTGCCACCAAGCCGACCTGATATCGGCATGGCACACTATGATAATGATGATAATGACAAAGAAAGGCAACTAATTAAAATACTCGGATTATTATTCCGTGGACTATAACGTGTGAATTCCCAACACCTGACACGCCGATGTCATGATCTATTATGATATTACTTTATCTTGAGTCTGAGAAATACGAAGGTTTTTACTTCTTCTTCTCTTCCTCCATATACCCCAAGTGAAGTTTAAGAAGATGTAAGGATCTTTTGTCCGCACTTTCCAGTTCTCATTGTAGGTTGGTACTCATTCCTCTAAGGTTGTTCTTATGTTCTTGATACCAGCACTCCATCATTTACGTGGTCTTCCCCTTGCCCTGTATCCATTATATTTTTTAATGTGGCTCTTTGAGGAAGATGGTATCAGGGCAAACTTGTGAGATGACCAAACCATTTAATATGTTGTTCTTTAATTAACTGCACGACGGGTTTCAGACCTAGTCTTCCTCTAATTTCCTCGTTCCTAATTCTCTCTCTCTCTCTCTCTCTCTCTCTCTCTCTCTCTCTCTCTCTCTCTCTCTCTCTCTCTCTCTCTCTCTCTCTCCTCTCTCTCTGCCCCACTCTCTCTAACTTTCTCTCTCATCATCACCATGTGCCATGTTGATAAGCTTTAGGCGGTCATGTTTCGCTATCCCGCACGATCACCAGAGTCATGGATCAGCTCCATGTTCTTGTCTCGACCATGCCACATGACCAAGCCGTCCAGATATTTACTTCTCTGCCTTCTCCTTGTTCTTTTCCCCCTCGATGTTGCCAGTTGTCAGCAAGTTCTCCAAGTTATTTCTTCTCGCAACATGTCCAAAAAGTGTTAACCGTCCACGTCTAATTTCTCTAATAAGTTTACGGTTCTCATTTGCTTCTTGTAGGACTTGCGCACTGGTTGTTCTCATTGTCCATGCTATTCTTTGCATTTCCCCCAGCAACTACATCTCCACTGCCATTAGATGTTGTTCAACTTGTCGGCTGATTGTCCATGTTTCACATCCATACATAAGTACAAGTTCTGTGTAGCACTACTCTTTTTCTTGTTCAAATTGACATCTTTTTCGGTAAGTATGTTTTCTATCTTGCAAAAGACTACATTTGCCATAGCGTTTTTTTGTCTTAATCTCTTTAAGGCAGCTCCCAACAGATGTTATGACTGTTCCGAGATAGTTGTATCGATTCTATCGTTTAAGAATATTCCCATGTACCCATATATTACATTGTGTAACCTCTTTCTCTATTCGCATATAATAATGAGATTGGTCAAATATAAACCAGGGAGACGAGCTGAAGGTTATAAGACGAACGAACGAACGAACGAACAAACTTTATTTTCAAAGGGTTAAGAATTGGGCACGCAGGCCCGTCTAACATTCTGCCCTTCTATCACTCTCTTTCATACATTATTTCATTCACACATCATTCAAGGCTAACAGAGAACAGCAACAATATAAAAGATATGCATTATAAAGGCATGGGCAAAATGCGAACATCAAAACTACACGACACAGTAAAATTAGATAATGGTCTGACACTTGTTATTAGCCATGTGGAATATACTGGCCTACCAAAAGGGGACTGGCTGTTATACTAGGGTTTTGTTATTATTATTATTATCTCTATTATTAAGGGGGAAGATAATCCGTACTGAGATAGTGTTCGAGTAATTTGCGATTATATGAATAGGGATTGGTGATGTCTTTGATTTCTTGTGGAAGATTGTTCCACAGCTGAGCTGCAGAGTACGTTAAGCTTGTTTTGTATAAGTCAATCCTAGGCTTCGGAATGTGTAATATATTTAAACGTTTACTGTGTCTAGCATTATATTTAAACAATGGCCAAAGGTAATTTGGGGCATTCCGATGCAGGATTTTGTGAATTAGTTTAGCTTTATTGAAAAGCAGGCGTTTGCGGAGTGATAGTAACTGAAGGCGTTTATACAGGCTAGCTTGCTTGCTTTGCTTGCTTGTGTTCGTTGGCTTGAGCTCCAACGCGAAGTCCTGTATGTCGGATGAAGGCATCCTGTTGTCCAACATCAGTGTGATGTCATACAGGACCTGAGTTTTGCGTGAGTATCCGTTGTCCCATGTCTGGCTTATTGGTGTGCAGACTGGTGGTTCCTCGCCGTACAGGCAGACACTCTCCGACTTCGGAGGAATCGGCGATCCTACTGACTTTAGCCAGGACCCCGAAGGGACCTGTTGCCCAGGACGCTCGACGAGGACGCGTCAATAGGTCTTGGCCAGTATATAACCCGGCCCTGGTGCCTTGGAAACACCTCTGCGTCCCTATACAGGCTAGGATTGTCAGATAAATGTTTGTTATAAATTAGACTCATGGCCCGTTTCTGGAGTGAGTAAAGTCGCTTGGTGTTTGAATTAGAACAACCGTCCCAGATTGTAGAGCATTAGTCAAAGTGTGTCTGTATATGAGAAGTATAGAATAGTTTCCTTGTGTCCTCATCAAGGAAGTTTTTAATTTTGGCGAGTTGGTAGACTTTTTTCGCTGTTTGTTTAATAAGCGCTTGAAAGTGGGAATTAAAGGTTAGGTTTTCTATCAATGATTATGCCTAATGTTTTGTGCTCAATTACACTTTCTACTGGCATGTTATCGATGTGAAGTTGAAGTGATGTGTGTGAGCTTAGAGTTTGAAGTCTTTGTCTGGTTGTTAGTAACATTGATTTTGTTTTAGTGATGTTAATTTGCATACGGTTTGAATAGCTCCACCTAACTACATTATTTAATTCTTGTTGTAAAGACGACTCCAATAAAATACAGTTTTCAGCATTTGTGTACACTGTACAGTCGTCTGCAAATAGATCGCAGGACGACGAAAGATGTAAAGGTAGATCGTTAATATATATGGCAAACAATAGAGGGCCAAGAATAGAGCCTTGCGGTACTCCAATATTGAAGGTAGTGGTATGAGACAGACATTTATTATGCGATACTACTTGCTTTCTGTTTGATAGAAAAGATGATATTAGAGTGACTACATTAGGGCCAATTTTCATTGTCTGAAGTTTTTTAATTAAAATAACATGCTCTATCATATCAAATGCTTTCTTGAAATCAATAAACACAGTTCCACATAGACTGTTGTTGTTTATATTCTGGTGCCAATTTTCTATCATGTTTGTTAGGGCCGTATGGCAAGAATAATTTGGTCGAAATCCTGATTGGTTGTCAACAATAAGCTTGTTGCGAACTAAATACTGTAATGTTACTTTATGGATGTGTTTTTCTAGTGGCTTAGATAGTGATGATAGTAAGGAAATGGGTCTGTAATTGTTCGGGAGATCATTGTCCAATGAACCAGATTTAAGAAGAGGGTACACTTTAGCGATTTTGAGAGCTGATGGAAAGTGACCTTGGTGAGACACTGATTATATACATAGGTTAGTGATATACAGATCACTGGCGCAGCACAACGGAGAATCCGGTTGCTGATTCCATCTAACCCAGATGAGATTGTGTTTTTTAGGTTACTGAGGTAAGTGAATACTTCAGTGATTGTCATTAGCGGTATGTCGGAAAGAATATCGCCGGAGCATCTATTCTCGCAAAACGATGACAGTAAAGATAAGTTGCAAGGAGAATTAGGTATTGAAGCCTTCAACTGGTCTATGTCAGTTTGAACAAAATTACTGAATTGGTCGCATGTAATATGATTGATGGTAAAGAATTTCGGAAGTTACACTTGTTTGTCAAGGTGTTAATTGCCTTCCATATATCCTTACTATTTGTTTTATCCATTACTAAGTTCTTAAAGTAATTTTTCTTTTCCCGTCGTATGGTATATTGAACTTTGTTTCTAAGAGTACGGTATGCGCTGAGATCCCGCTTTTTATGTGCTTATCTCTGTCTCTCATAATTTGAAGTATTTCCTGGGTGATCCAAGGTGGCTTGACGTGGTGTTTTACTCGAACTTCCTTGATTGGCACATGTCTATCAAAAACATCAATGAATGTTTTCATCCAGAATTCCAGAGCATCATCCGGGTCAGGAAGCTGACAAACATTGTCTAGAGGTGAACTGAGCAAGTCCTGTAAAAAATGCGTTTTGGTTGAAATGTTTGTAACTTCTATATTTTACACTTATGTGTTTATGTTTAGGAGTTTTAATTACTTGTTTAGACCACGTGCAGCATATTGGGTAGTGATCGCTCATTGCACAATTGTGTACAGCGCATTCTATGATGTTGTCTGAGCAAGTTACATAAATGTGATCTATGACTGTTGAAGATGACTTTGTTACTCTAGTAGCCTGTTGTACTATTTGTTGGAAATTGTATGATGCAATTATATTTCCCCATATTATGTTGGATTTGTTGGTGTCAATGTTAAAGTCTCCGAGTAGTATAATTTCCTTCCCGGAAGCGAAAACTACATCCATCATGGTAGTGAAGTTTTCGTACCAGACGTGTCCAGCACTGGGATTTCGATAGAGGTAGCCAATTATCAGGGGTGTGCGGTTTTGAAGTTTTAGCTCTAACCACATACATTCTATTTCGCAAGTTTCAAAGTCTAGCCTATGGTGAGCATTTAGTAAATTAGAAACATAGGTTACTATGCCTGTCTCTTGTTTCCTACAGGGATCCCTTCTAAAAAGACGGACAATGTAGATTACGTGGATAGACATTTTTATAGCTGTAAACACAAACACATCATCAACAACTGTTGAATTTTGTAGCAATACTGAGTGCAATAAATAACGTTATTGAATACCAGAAGAACGAAAACAATAATTATCCAAGAATTATATATCACCAAATTGTGTATTACAACAAAAGGAAAAAAAATTCTTACTGAAGCCAATCAATTCACGTATCCAAATGTAATCATACAATTAGATAAAAGATGTGTGACAGAGAAGAAGAGTAGAATATAACAGTCAAACGCATCATTTCAGAAGGCGTAATGAAATGTTATATAGAAACTGTTATGTTGTACAGTAATGAATTTGAAATGTCAACTAACACATTAGAAATAATTTAAGCACATAAGTCACTAATAATATGCTCCACAATTGTTTGCCTGACATATTTCGCTGCATTTCGTCAGTTGCATTCTGCAGAGATATACATCATAGGAAGTGAACAAATGAATTGCACTTAAGCTGAAACAATTAAAACGCATATTCGCAGGTAATGTTTGAATATGGCGCATCTGTTATCCCCGCGGTCATTTCAAATTTACCACGAATTCTTTCTGTTTGCACAAAACCGGTTGGAACGGCCTAATTGCCAAGGTCTCACCATATTTGAGCAATCATCTATTCGTAGTCGAATACAGTATACAGCCATTATTTTCTTTGTTCATGCTATACCATATTGTATTCGTTTTTGAGCAATCGACAACAACGGTGTTTTATAGCTTTTCGACTGCACATTGATTCCTGAAGATTGATTAACTCTCTTTTCCATTCACACTGGTCTATGCCAGGCTACTCGATTTGCTAATTGTCTTTCCATTGTACAAATATAAGATGCTTGGCATTCACACTGGTATTGATAGAAAGAACTTGGGGTTATTGAGATACGGTTTACTAGACGAATGTTCCCAATATATTGGTCTGCCAGAGTAACTGACAACGAATGCCTATAAAAAGGTTAATGAAATTAGAACATTATACACATATACAAGAGCAAGATAACAATGATATTTAATAATTTAATGCTGTATTTAAACAAAATTTAAAAAAAAAAATTAAAAAAAAAAAAAAGATAGGGATCATTCGTTGGATTTTTCCTCCGGGGCATCCTGGTGTGTTGGGGATACGAGCTGGCGGACAGATCGGCTGGATCTGCATCTCTGGGTGCGATGTTGGTGCACGATAAGGGGCATATGTGGTCATGGCCAATTGGGGCCATGTGTATAGTGTGGAAGAGCAGATGTACCATCATTGCCTGGAGAGAATGGTGCGCAGGTAGTGACCAGAGGGTCTGACCGAAACTCCGCACTCTTAGAAAAGGCCAGACGGACACATAATCAGATTGTAACTGGCACAGTTCGTATTGAGACTCTTCGCTAGTTGTTGATGATGAGGACTGAGCACTTTTGGCAATATTCTGATTGTTGTGATGTAGGTTCTTGACGCACTCAACACAGATGAGAAGAGACGGAGTGCAACATATTTAGACCATTAGAAAGATCAGCCACATGAGATATCTAAGCATACTGAGAATATGAGGACCTCAGTCCAATGGCGGTCGTATGGAGTGTTGAGGTGCTACATAGAATCTGTACTTTTGTATGGATGTGAAGCGTGGACAATGAGCATACGTGTTGAAAAAAACAAATGGCTGTCGAAATGTGGTTTCTGAAGAAAATGTAAAGAATACCATGGGCAGACATGGAAAGCAATGAGCAAGTTCTACAAGAAGCAACTCAAAACCGTAAACTGATGAGAGAAATTAGACGTAAAGAGTCCATTTTATTAGGGGAACGTTTTGAGAAGAAATAAACTAGAGAACTTAGTGACGATAGGCAAGATTGAGGGGGAAAGAACAAGGGGAAGACAGATAAGTAAATATCTGGAAATGCTTGGGCACGTGGTATGGTCGAGACAAGAACACTGCGCTGATCGACGGCTCCGTTGACCGTGTGAGATGGCAAAACATGACTACCCAGGCGTATCGGCATGACACAAGATTATAAGGATGGAAAGATACAAGTAGAATCCACCCGTGCAGCGGAGATGGAGATCTACGTAGATACATTTAGGACCCTTAGTCAGTTGACCCCGTTAACCACGACTTCCGTTTTATTCCATCCTTGGATAGCCGTTCAAGCTAGGACAAAGATAAGTGAAATTTATACTTTCATGTATTTGTTAGTCTATCTTTGTTTGTTTGTTCCGTGCTGACGAAGGCTTTGGCCGCAACGTCCATTTTGTTTATTGTAGTCGTGCTTTGGTAAAGCTCACAACCTACTTCTCGTTTTTCAGTGATTCATTCATTATGTAGATACATGAAGGCTTACACCAGTCGGCAGGGCACATGATGATGATGATGATGATGATGATGATGATGATGATGATGATGATGATGATGATGATACGGGGCATCAATATAACTGCCTCCTAGAAATAACAAAAGTTCCACCAACTTCGGCCAACCAGATATATAGAAAATTGTTACCACAAATATGGCCTTAACAAGTCTTTACATACCAGTGGAATTAATTATGCAACGACAGCTGCTGTCTAAATTAGTCTATGTTGTTATCACCCTTCGAATATCACCCATGTAAAATGTGCGTGAATAATGGACATGCAGAGAAATAGAATATTACTAAGTGTAATTTACACAAAAAACAAACCCATACATACAGATAATTTATTTATAATGCCACTGTGTGTGTGTGTGTGTGTGTGTGTGTGTGTGTGTGTGTGTGTGCGTGCGTGTATGTATGTGTGTGTGTGCGTGCGTGCGCGCGCGCGCGTGTGTGTGCCACTAGTAAACATTAAGATGATAATTCGGGTAAGGGATGCTCTATATAATGTTACCTGTAGAGATGCTGGGACCAGACACATCGCAGTTAATCTCAGCTACATCGTCGCTGTAGCCAGCCATGATGTCAATACGGACCCTCTCTGCCCTCTTCCTGGGACTGTTGCTGTGTGTGGATCACACGACAGAGGCCGGAGAGCGTCAAGGTATGTGGAATGAGAAGTGTGAACTCTTGCTTTTGTAAAACATGAAACTGACTGAGTGATAAATTGATCAATCAGCGTGGACAATGAGCAGACAAGCTGAAAAACATCGTATGGCTGTGGAAATGTGGTTTTTGAGGAAACTGCAAAGAATACCATAGGACAGACAGACAAACAAAATACCAAGTCCTACAAGAAACAAATGACTATCGTACACTGATTAGAGAAAGTAAATGTAAACAGTCAACATTTTTTGTGACGTTGTGAGAGGAAATAAATTAGAGAACTTGACGACAACTGGCAAGATCGAGGGGAAGAGACCAAGGAGAAGGCAGAGAAGTAAATATCCCGGATGGCTTAGCCACGTGGAATGATCGAGACAAGAACACTGAGCTGATCCACGACTCTGGTGATCGAGTGAGATGACGAATCATGACCGCCCACGCTTATCGGCATAGCACGTGACGAATGAGTGATAAACTGAACTGAACATGCGAATCAAGGAAAGTGTATATAATCTACTACTCTTCTTCTAAGAGTTCTTCTTTATCTTCATCATCTTTTCCCTTCTTCTTCATCATCTTTATCTTCGCCTTCTTCCCCTCCCTTCCTGTTCTTGTTCTACTTCATCGCCTCCTCCTTCCCCTTCACCTTCTCCCTCTTCAACAGCAGCTGCTGCTGCTATTGAGGTTGCTTCTGTTCCTTATTTATGCGTATTTATTTCCCCTGTATGTTCAAGTAGGACTTTCCAGTTATACTGTTATCAGTTTATCATACTGTGTGTCCTTTCCAACGCCACAATACTAACCTCACCCCTGGATTGACCGGTGTCTGTCTATTTCAATCACCGAATCCCACATGAGTGATTCTGTCTGTCATATCATGTTAGTCCTGGCCTGACCAGAGATGGTTCATGAATGTTTGAAGTTTATTACGAGGGAGTTTCAAATGAAAACCTTAAATGTGTGTGTGTGTGTGTGTGTGTGTGTGTGTGTGTGTGTGTGTGTGTGTGTGTGTGTGTGTGTGTGTGTGTGTGTGTGTGTGTGCGCGCGTGTGTGAATATATTCTGAAAAAAAAGTAAAGAACAGATGTATCATTTTTCGATGTAATCAACACTGAATTCAATGCAAGTCCTCCATAGCCGTTATGGTACTTAGATTCATGTAGAACAAAATTCTCTTGACCCCTACTCGGTGTGCCTGACCCGGTCATGAAACTGTCAAAATCTTCTGTCACAGAGGTAACGCCGTTTTAAATCTTCCGATTCCCCTCACTGAGACTGCAATACTTGATATTCTTAGCATCTGTAAAGAAGGTAGTTTGCCATTGCTTTCCTTACTAGCAGTGACCATACTGGTCGATGACCGTAGCCATTGTCTCTCTCTCCCCCCCCCCCCAAAAAAAAAGAGACCCTCTGCCTACCGTCGTGAAGCTGGAGACCATAACCTTCAACTATCTGTTGGCTGCTCTTCAACTTCATTCACCACCAGCACCCATGGCTCCACGTAACCCTGATCGGGGGGCTAAACGGGTTCTCCACCTTGCCCAAGGGTGTCCTGTAGGCTAGCGGAGGGAAGGAGGCACCTTACTTCTCCTTTAATAGGGGATACCCCTACCCTGCCATAGTCAAGCTGAAAAACATCTGATGGCTGTGGAAATGTGGTTTCTGAGGAAAATGCAGAAAATACCATGGACAAACAGAAAAACCAATGAACAAGTCCTTCAAGAAACAAATGAAGATCGTAAACTGATTAGAGAAATTAGACGTAGACAGTCAAAAATTTTTGGGCATGTTATGAGAAGATATGACTTGGAGAACTTGGTGAACACTGGCAAGATCGAAGGGAAGCGAATAAGAGGAAGTCCGAGAAGTAAATACCTGGATGGCTTGACCATGTGGCATGGTCGAGACAAAAACACGGAGCTGATCCACGACTCTGGTGATGGGGTGAGATGGCAATACATGACCTCCCACGCTTATCGACATGGTACGTGATAGATGGATGGATCCCCCTCATACACTTGACAGACAGGCATGCATTACCATACTGGACTTTCATTAGCCGATGTGTTTCTATAGAATTCAACCCTTCACTGAAAAAAAAAAATACGGATAACGGACCGCTGCTTCTCTGTGGTGGATGCCAAAAGTGAGAGGCCATCTTTTAATTGTCCTTATGACGGCATCATTTTTGTTTACACTGTGATGTCACGTGCTTAACACTCTTGACACCCTTAACAACAACATTGACAGGTTACAAGACATGGCATGGTTATTGAAATTTCTATCACACGCTTAAGATTTTCATTTGAAGCCCCCTCGCAGATTTGGACCAAACCTGCTATCCAATCAAATGAACAAGTATTATAATGTAAATTTCCGTTCACTGAGCATTAAAATTACGAAAGATACCACGAAATAAAAAAAAAATAAAACCATGACTCTAGTATGGCGAAATATCGTACTTCTGCCCAAATGGGAAGTCCTATTTGACGATATAATATCCTTCGGCATTGAATCAGTTAACAAAGTGCATGGTGTATTTTTAATGACTATGCAGTGTTTGAAAATATTGCGGGTCCAAGTTTTGTATTCACTATCTGTAAAGTTCATGCAACATAATAGGTAAATACAAAACTTGGACCGGCAATATTTTCAAACACTGGACAGTCGTTAAAAATACACCCTGTATTATGTGTACAATTTCATTGGACATATGCAAAGTTAACTTCTTGTCTGAAGGTGTGTCCAAACGTGTATTAGACTTCATGTGGACATTCAATGGGAATTACTCCAACCGCAAACAGGCCAAGATATATAGTCAAGATTATGACCTGGTGGAGGCCCGGGTGTTTACTGTGGTGGTACCCTCACTGGGTCAGGTATGACGTGTTCTCTGTCTGTTTCTCTGTTTGTCTCTCCGTTTATCTGCCTGCCTGTCGTGTTTTACTTTAAAGTGTCGTCCCTGGAGTGAGGGGTGTCAACACCCACATTATATTTTACCCCTTATCAATATCCTGGAGAATCCACTAGCTTCCGTCCAACACACTCCGTCGGTTCATGGACACCTCTCTCTCTCTCTCTCTCTCTCTCTCTCTCTCTCTCTCTCTCTCTCTCTCTCTCTCTCTCTCTCTCTCTCTCTCTCTCACTGTCGTACTATGCCCCCTCTCATTCTTCCCCAACTCAACATATTCAACAACTCTTGCTTCCAACAATTAATAAAGATTAATTTATTAAAAGAAAAGTGTAATGTACGCGAGACGTGTATGCGAAGAAAATGTGTGTTGTGTATTCTAATGTAAATGTAGAGGTCAGACTACAAAGTTCATGATCAGAGTCCACTCATCATGGCAAGGATTACACGACATCACAAGAATCAGCACAATGGACCTCACCAAATGCCGCGTCTCTCCCGCCAGACATGTCCTCCTCTAGGAGCTTTGATAACCATGGGGTCTCATTCCCATTCAAATCTATAGTCTGGGAATGATACTATTTTTGTTCCTAAAAAAAAAAAAAAACTGTTCCTAATAGTTTATAGAAACTGAGACCTCACAATTCCTGCCCAGTGAAAAGTGGAACACTGTCCCATGAAATGACGTTTTCCTTCTTGCGAAATGTTCTACAGTTTTCACTCTTAAAACAGTCATTGTATCTAGACTCAAATAGATATCTTAATTTTCTAGATAACGTCTTAATGTTATGATTTCCTTGATACGTGGAACAACCACTCTCCAATGTTTTGGTTTTCATGTAATGTGAAAATCAATCCCTACTGTTCTAGTAATAAGTGGACTGAACATCCATCACCACTGGTATATTCACGAATGGTATGAAAATCAAAACCCATCACCATGTTGCTGTCCACAGGTAGTGTGACATCTTCTTAGTAATGTTCTCAGTATTTATCCTGTGGGATACTTATACTATTCAGCTCCACTGAGCAATGTTTATCAACTTCTTCTAGCATAGGCCCAGTGTGAAAGTTGCTAGCCAATCTTCCTGCACCAAAAATTATCCGGGATCTGAATTTTCAATGGTTCAGTGTTCTTCATCCCAACCAGAGGGAACCTGTAAAATATATAACACAACTGGTGAGAGCCTCCCCGTCACTGATCCTTATTAGATGATCGTGGGCCATCGGCCTCGCTCTGAAAAATACAGTGAATCTAACTCTGTCAGGGACAGATGAACTCAACACATTGGTTTTTATCAGGCCAAGACAAGAAGAAAAACAACAACAAACAGAGTGCGGAACACCCCCCCCCCCCCCCCCCCACCAGGGAGCACCCACTGGAAGATCCAAATTATCCCCCATTACTCAATTCTCAACTAGTAGAGATTATCAACACTTCACTACTCTATTTTCAACAAACAGAGCTAATCATCACTTCACTACTCTAGCTAGTTTCAACCATGCTACTGCCTAAATTAATTAGGACTAATAATACAATATGTTCTACCTTATACAACACCGCAGTTCTACTAAATCACATCTACATTTGCCATGACAGGCACGTGAAAATTAATCTAATTAATTTCGCACACGGTAGATGCATAACTGCAGTGCCAAAGCACTTCTGCCTAAATCAACTGTCTGAGTTACACTAGCTGTTAGCAAAAATCGTGTTTTTTTTTTTGGGCAACCGCCTTGAATTGTTCACGTGACGTTCCTTTGATGTTCACACCAGATTCTCAAGGGGCACAAACTATTTCCAGAATCTTATCTCCCTTCAGCTTAATCAATGTAAAAGTTGTCTTTCCTTGTTTTGACCACCAAAACAAGCTCGCGTTTCTGCATTCTCTGAATCCGCGTCTCAACAACAAGCCGCCAATTCGTTTTGATGTCGGAAACTTCTCAAGGTCTCCCGACCGTTCCTATCTCGCCTACTAGAAGTAAACAATTTGCAGCTGTGAGCACAGACTATTTTTCTGTACCGGTTAAAAACAAGTGTGGCCTTGAAAACACGCCGTGAACCAGACTGCCTGTATTATCATCATCTGGTTAATCCACGGTGATTTTCATGACACTGCCTACCTCACTGGGTCAGGTATGACGTAATGTCTGTCTGTCTGCCTGCTTCTCTGCCTGTCTCTCGGTTTATCTGTCTATTTGTCTGCCTGCCTACATACCTGCCTCTTTCTCTGTCTCTCTGCTTGTTGCTATGTCTGTTTCTCTGTTTGTTTGTCTATCTGTCTACCAGTTTCTCTTTCAGCCTGTCTGTCTCCATAGCGAAGTAGTACGGACGCAGTTCGAATTCCCGCATACGGCGTTTAAAACACAGCTGTGGGCGATTTGGCAGCAGGCCGCCTCACGTTAGTGTTTTATGAAATGGTATGGGTGTCGGTCGTTCAGAAAACAATGGCAAACTACTGAACGTAAAACTTGACCAGGAATCACGAAAAGCCAAAAATACTTAGGTCGACTGATACATCCTGCAAAAGATAAGCAACTAACTGTCTGTCTGCAGACCTACCTGCCTTTTGTCTGTCTCTCTGCCTGCGACTCTGTCAGTCTCTCGGTGTGTCTGTATGTCTGCCAGTTCTCTGTCTGTCTGTCAATCAGTCAGTCATTCAGTGTGTCTGTCTGTCTTATGTATGTATCTTGCATGCATGGGTGTCTGTGAACTTGTGTGTGTGTCTGTGTGCGTGTGTGCGTGCTTATTATCTTTCTGTCTGTTTGTCTCTCTGTAAACGCATATGTGTGTATGATCTATCCTTGTATGCATGGATGCGTATCCACGTGTCTTCGCGTGTGCGAATCTGCTTACGAGTGGGTGTTTTTGTCTATCTGTCTGTGTGTCTGTTCTTCTGTGTGATAATATACTCATCCAATACTGTGTCTGCGATATGGCTGTATATTTACCGGTACATAAATTTAACATGCTTAAAACTAAACATTTATTTGCTTTGTAAATAAGATCGGATGTAATTGGCATATGTAAATCAATACTGAGTGTCCATGTTCGTTCTTTCGTTGGTTTGAGATAAGGTATTTGTAAATGGCATTTTGATCTCTCTACCTCTTCCTCTCTCTATATCTCCTCAACTCTCTCCTCCCCTCTATCTCTCCTATTCTCTCCCTCTCTGTAGCTCCCCCTTTATCTCTCACCCCTCCCCTCTCTCTCCTTTCCCGTCTCTCCCACTCTCTATCTCTCTCTCTTTCTCACCCCTCTTTCTCTTTCTTTTCCTTTTTCTCTCTCACATAATCCCCGTTTCCCTTTCATCCCGCACTTCTTTGTTTACTCTTATCTCTCTCCCTCCCTCTCTCCGACTATCTCTTCTTCCCTCGTCCCCTCTCCCTATCTTTCCCATCTCATAACATGGTAATATGCATTGTTTATGTTTACAACATTCATTTGACAGTGGTTTTTCCTATGTTATTGTATTATGCATTATTGATGAACGAAAGATGAGTGATTGGAAGGACCGAATGGAAGACGGGCCTGCGTGCCCAATTTGTTACCCTTTGAAAATAAAGTCCGTTCGTTCGTTCGTTCGTTCGTTCGTTCCATCTCACTCTTTGATTCTCTCTCTCTCTCTCTCTCTCTCTCTCTCTCTCTCTCTCTCTCTCTCTCTCTCTCTCTCTCTCTCTCTAACTCTCTCTCTTTCTTTCTCTGTCTTCCTCTGTCCCTCAATCTCCTCTTCTTCCCTCATCTCCATTTCTCTTCCTCCCTCTCCCTCTACCCGTCTCCACGTTTCCTTAGCCCTTTCTCACTCCATCCCTTTCCCCCTCCCTTTATCCTTCCCTCTCTCCATTCCTCCTCTCTCCCTCTCTTCTCCCCCTCTCTGTGTCTGTCTGTCTATATATTTATAACCAAGGTAATCTAGTGTTAAAACAATGATCTTTCAGAGGCCCCTGGTGTACACAGAACAAGCAGCCAACGGAAATGTCCAGATATTAGTGCTGTGCTCGGTAGCAGAAAGCCAGGATGGAATGATTACCCTGACTCCATACATCCTCACCAACAGCTCTCAGTATCCCAAGTATGTCCACTTGTGGTGTCCTTTCTGTGCCTGGTCTCTGAGCCATATAATAGTCTGTAGACATCATGAGCAGCGTCCTTACCCTGGGGTTCATATATAAACACACATGCATTGGTTTGAAGCTCACAGAAATAGGAGAAATAAGTAGGGGCTAGAGAATGCACAAGGCAAAATAAAAAAAAAACGAAAACTGTACATACCCCCACTGGGATTCGAACCTGAGACCTTCACACACACACACACACACACACACACACACACACACACACACACACACACACACACACACACACGACACGCACGCACGCACGCACGCACATACACACGCACACAGTGTATATAACAGAAATGGAATAAAGACAAAGGAGAAAATTATTGCAGATAAGTCACACACCGAGCGTGTGAGACGTAAGATGGTGCATGATGGTGGAAATGACCACGTGTTCACATGCACCCACTGTGAACGAACATTTACAGCGCAAATTGGCCTTATCAGTCACATGCGCTACCCCATAGGTAAAAGTTATTATGCCTTTTTAAAGCACAAACTATCGTCTGTCAAGACGGCAAGGTGCCAATAATGATGATGGTAGGGGCTTTACTTGGTGGAGGGAGGGGTCTTTACTTCGAGGAGGGAGGGTCTTTACTTGGTGGAGGGAGGGGTCTTTACTTGGAGGAGGGAGGGGACTTTACTTGGTGGAGGAAGGAGCTTTACTTGGAGGAGGGAGGGGACTTTACTTGGTGGAGGAGGGAGACCTTCACTTGAAGGAGGGAGGGACTTTTACTTGGAGGAGGGAGGGAACTGTACTTGGAGGAGGGAAGGGCCTTTACTTGGAGGAGAGAGGTGCTTTTACTTTTTGAAGGGAGGGGCCTTTATTTGGAGGAGGGAGGGGACTTTACTTTGTGTAGGAAGGGGCCTTTACTTTGTGGAGGAAGGGGCCTTTACTTGGAGGAGCTAAAGATCTTTACTTGGTGGAGGGAGGGGCCTTCACTTGGAGGAGCGAAGGGCCTTTTCTTAGACGAGGGAGGTACCTTTGCTTAGGCATGATGTTTTTGATGATGGCCTTGGTTCCTTCACTGACAGCATGCCTGGCCAGGTGACCATACAGATGGAGAACGGGACTACGCACAATCATGGATCGGGGCGGGGGGGGGGGGGGGGAGGAGAGACATGTTGTTTGACATTTCTTTGCAATGAAAATGATCCCTTACAAAGATGTAACTCATCAATACGCTGTTTATTATCATTTCTAGATTTGGTGACTACGACATTAAATCTCTTTCATCCTTGAAACCCGATGATGTCCAGGAAATCAAAGACTGTGAAATAACAGTCACGCAGATTAAAGAATGCGCCTACTTCATTAACTGGCCGGTGTGCAGTCTCATAATTGACGGGGTAGGAATAGATGTTGCCTGTAACAACTTCGTTTTCGTTTGTCTTTTGTCGCAAGCGATTGTAATAGTAGCATATATATTTTAAAAGACAATAGGGTCGAATTCATTGCGCCGGGTTTTATCCTACATGGTTCGGTCTCTTTCCGCAGGGCGATCTGCTAAAAGCGGTGCACATAGCACGAACTCTGTAGCTCCGTCGACGATATCCATGAACCTCCGAGAAAATGGCACCTGTGTGTACAACCACATAGTCCTCTGGAGTCAAGCGTCGTCAACGGTCACTTGTGGTAAAGTAGAACGTCTTGCAAGAACCACACCCCTCAGCGATAGCGACGGCTAGGAAGGGGGAGGGATGCACTTAATAGAGTTAACCCATTGGAAGAACTGTGGCTTCTTCAAGGGCGTGCAGCAGGGCGGGCCCGTAAACTGTGAAAGGGGTGCGAAGAAGGCAACATGGCAGCAACGACATCTACCGGGTCATTACGAGCCACCAAGGCGGAGGTGAAGACTGAGGCAAAATGTCGGGGAAAGAAGTTGGCTTTTCCGCGGTCAGTTACAGTTCAGGGATAACACTGGTAGATGCAGCAGGCGATCAATGTTCGTCCTCGGAGGACATAGGATGACTTCTGGGCAGACAACTTAGCGATGTCTATATGGGATAAGTACGACAATGAAAGCCTTGAAGGTGGAAACACACGACACGAGAAAAACGTCTGGGAGTCACGCCCTGGACTGGTCTGCTCGCTGAGAGTATCAAGAAGGTGAAGGAGCCGAAATATTCGGTTAGAGCAGTGGTTCGCAACCTTTTTTGGCCCGTGCCCCCCCTTCACCAAATTTGATGGACGTCATTCCCCCTCCCCCCTCACCATATTTTCAGAACGTCATTCACCCATTTCGTATTTCCTCCCTAAAAACCCCCCTGCCTCTACACAGTATACGTAATAATAGTAGCTAAATTTCATAGCACATACTAAAAAATGTCTAGACATCTACATAAAACGTGATTTGCGGATCTACTTACGTTATAAAATGAATTTCAGAAGGGTAAGAAGTACAGAACCGTAAAGTATGAAGGGAAAAACAATATCAAGTAATCGGTTCTTGTATTAACGCGATCTAGAAACAATCTTAATTCCCCCTAGAAACCCTAAGATTCCCCCCTGTGGGGGTGGGGGGTGGGGGGGAAATTCCCCACCGGTTGAGAACCACTGGGTTAGAGGGACCACTTCTGATGATCAGAAACCTCATTCGGGCATGCTTCTCTAGGGAGTTGCTACCATTACAACACCTGTTGACATACCTTCCATACGATTGTAGTAAAGCCATTGGGGCATATTAATTTGACCCCATCTCATATGTAGTAATTATGTAGGTAGATACAGCATTCATGTAATCTTGCAGAATCATCCAACATTCGCCATGTTGCTGACCTGTGAAGAACTAGATGTCGTGATGCCAGCTGGTGGCCCCATGAAACCTGCGCCTATTCCCTACAAGATCGAGCGTTGTGGAGACAGGTAATACGTTTGCATCCTACGCCACACACGCGTTCCGTTTATTTCCTCATACCTCATAAATCACATAATTCAAACCACCATGTCTTGTGAAAGTTCTTGAAAGAACAAAGTCAACAAAGGCCGCCAGAAAATATGGGCAGCTAGAGTTCAATGAGAGGAGAAATCCAGAAAAAAAAGAAAGAAATGTCAACCGTCGAAGTCGACGCTCCATTATCTGATACAAGGTATATCGCAACAAGGGAAGTAACCTGTATTATTATGTAGACTGAGATTGAAGACAACATTAATGAGTGAGTACAGAGGCAGACAATTTGAATAATTACACAGGCAGGTATTGAAGTCAACATTAATGAGTACGTACAAGGGCAGGCAATGTGAATAATTGCATACGCTGCGATTGAAGGCAACATCAATGAGTGAGTACAGGAGCAGGCAGTTTGAATAATTGCGTAGGATCGGATTAAAGGCAATATTAGTTAGTGAGTACAGGGGCAGGCAGTTTCAATATTTGGATAGGCTGCGACTGAAGGCAACATTAGTGAGTGACTACAGGGGCAGACAATTTGAATAATTGCTTAGGCTGGAATTGAAGATTAGTGAGTGAGATCAAGGGTAGGCAATTTGAATCATTACATAGACTGGCATTGCAGTCAACATTAGTGAACGAGATGAAAGGCAGTTATTAAAAATTTCGCCACATGAGATTTCTAATCGTCAAAAGTAGTCACCTTCCCAAAATGCTTCGGCCTTTTATCTTCATGGCACTATCTTTGAGCGGACACACCCGGGTCATGACTCCGAGTGTCTTTCTCCTGCCGTCTGGTCGAATCATGTTTCGAGACGTTGCGTTGTCTTCGTGCTTTGCGTTGTCTTCGTTATCTGTGTTGTCTTCGTTATTTGCGTTGTCTTCGTGATTAGCGTTGTCTTCGTTATCTGTGTTGTCTTCGTTATCTGTGTTGTCTTCGTTATTTGTGTTGTTTTCGTTATTTGTGTTGTTTTCGTGATTTGCGTTGTCTTCATGCTTTGTGTTATCTTCTTTATTTGTGTTGTCTTCGTTATTTGTGTTGTCTTCATTATTTGTGTTGTCTTCGTTATTTCTGTTGTGTTCATGCTTTGCGTTGTTTTCGTTATCTGTGTTGTCTTCGTTATTTGTGTTGTCTTCGTGCTTTGCGTTGTCTTCGTTATTTATGTTCTCTTCGTTATTTGTGTTGTCTTCGTTATTTGTGTTGCCTTCGTGCTTTGCGTTGTCTTCGTTATTTGTGCTGTCTTCATGCTTTGCGTTGTATTTGTTATCTGTGGTGTCTTCGTTATTTGTGTTGTCTTCGTGCTTTGTGTTGTCTTCGTTTTTTATGTTGTCTTGGTTATTTGTGTTGTCTTCGTTATCTGTGTTGTCTTCGTTATCTGTGTTGTCTTCGTTATTTGTGTTGTCTTCGCGCTTTGCGTTGTCTACGTGCTTTGTGTTGTCTTCGTTATTTGCGTTATCTTCGCTATCTGTGTTGTCTTCGTTATCTGTGTTGTCTTCGTTATGTGTGTTGTCTTCGTTATTTATGTTGTCTTCGTTATCTGTGTTGTCTTCGTTATTTATGTTGTCTTCGTTATCTGTGTTGTCTTCGTTATTTCTGTTGTCTTCGTTATTTGTGTTGTCTTCATGCTTTGCGTTGTCTTCATTATCTGTGTTGTCTTCTTTATTTGTGTTGTCTTCGTTATTTGTGTTGTCTTCGTTTTTGTGTTGTCTTCGTTTTTGTGTTGTCTTCGTTATTTGTGCTGTCTTCGTTATTTGTGTTGTCTTCGTTATTTGTATTGTCTTTGTTATGTGTGTTGTATTCGTTATCTGTGTTGTCTTCGTTATTTGTGTTGTCTTCGTTATTTGGGTTGTCTTGTTATTTGTGTTGGCCTTGTTATTAGTGTTGTCTTCGTGCTTTGCGTTGTCTTCGTTATTTATGTTGTCTTGGTTATTGTGTTGTCTTCGTTATCTGTGTTGTCTTCGTTATTTGTGTTGTCTTCGTGCTTTGCGTTGTCTTCGTTATTTGTGCTGTCTTCATGCTTTGCGTTGTCTTCGTTATCTGTCTTGTCTTCGTTATTTGTGTTGACTTCGTGCTTTGCGTTGTCTTCGTTATTTATGTTGTCTTGGTTATTTGTGTTGTCCTAGTTATCTGTGTTGTCTTCGTTATCTGTGTTGTCTTCGTTATGTGTGTTGTCTTCGTGCTTTGCGTTGTCTTCGTGCTTTGCGTTGTCTTCGTTATTTGTGTTGTCTTCGTTATTTGTGTTGTCTTCGTTATTTGTGTTGTCTTCGTTTTTGTGTTGTCTTCGTTATTTGTGGTGTCTTCGTTATTTGTGTTGTCTTCGTTATTTGTGTTGTCTTCGTTATCTGTGTTGTCTTCGTTATCTGTGTTGTCTTCGATATCTGTGTTGTCTTCGTTAGCTGTGTTGTCTTCGTGCTTTGCGTTGTCTTCGTGCTTTGCGCTGTCTTCGTTTTTTGTGTTGTCTTCGTTATGTGTGTTGTCTTCGTTATTTGTGTTGTCTTCGTGCTTTGCGGTGTCTTCGTGCTTTGCGTTGTCTTCGTGCTTTGCGTTGTCTTCGTGCTTTGGCGTTGTCTTCGTTATCTGTGTTGTCTTCGTTATTTGTGTTGTCTTCGTTATTTGTGTTGTCTTCGTTATTTGTGTTGTCTTCGATATTTGTGTTGTCTTCGTTATTTGTGTTGACTTCATGCTTTGCGTTGTCTTCGTTATCTGTGTTGCCTTCGTTATTTGTGTTGTCTTCGTGCTTTGCGTTGTCTTCGTGCTTTGCGGTTACTTCGTTATTTGTGTTGTTTTCGATATTTGTGTTGTCTTCGTTATTTGTGTTGTTTTCGTTATTTGTGTTGACTTCATGCTTTGCGTTGTCTTCGTTATCTGTGTTGTCTTCGTGCTTTGTGTTGTCTTCGTTTTTTATGTTGTCTTGGTTATTTGTGTTGTCTTCGTTATCTGTGTTGTCTTCGTTATCTGTGTTGTCTTCGTTATTTGTGTTGTCTTCGCGCTTTGCGTTGTCTACGTGCTTTGTGTTGTCTTCGTTATTTGCGTTATCTTCGCTATCTGTGTTGTCTTCGTTATCTGTGTTGTCTTCGTTATGTGTGTTGTCTTCGTTATTTATGTTGTCTTCGTTATCTGTGTTGTCTTCGTTATTTATGTTGTCTTCGTTATCTGTGTTGTCTTCGTTATTTCTGTTGTCTTCGTTATTTGTGTTGTCTTCATGCTTTGCGTTGTCTTCATTATCTGTGTTGTCTTCTTTATTTGTGTTGTCTTCGTTATTTGTGTTGTCTTCGTTTTTGTGTTGTCTTCGTTTTTGTGTTGTCTTCGTTATTTGTGCTGTCTTCGTTATTTGTGTTGTCTTCGTTATTTGTATTGTCTTTGTTATTTGTGTTGTATTCGTTATCTGTGTTGTCTTCGTTATTTGTGTTGTCTTCGTTATTTGGGTTGTCTTGGTTATTTGTGTTGGCCTTGTTATTAGTGTTGTCTTCGTGCTTTGCGTTGTCTTCGTTATTTATGTTGTCTTGGTTATTTGTGTTGTCTTCGTTATCTGTGTTGTCTTCGTTATTTGTGTTGTCTTCGTGCTTTGCGTTGTCTTCGTTATTTGTGCTGTCTTCATGCTTTGCGTTGTCTTCGTTATCTGTCTTGTCTTCGTTATTTGTGTTGACTTCGTGCTTTGCGTTGTCTTCGTTATTTATGTTGTCTTGGTTATTTGTGTTGTCCTAGTTATCTGTGTTGTCTTCGTTATCTGTGTTGTCTTCGTTATGTGTGTTGTCTTCGTGCTTTGCGTTGTCTTCGTGCTTTGCGTTGTCTTCGTTATTTGTGTTGTCTTCGTTATTTGTGTTGTCTTCGTTATTTGTGTTGTCTTCGTTATTTGTGTTGTCTTCGTTATTTGTGATGTCTTCGTTATTTGTGTTGTCTTCGTTATTTGTGTTGTCTTCGTTATCTGTGTTGTCTTCGTTATCTGTGTTGTCTTCGATATCTGTGTTGTCTTCGTTAGCTGTGTTGTCTTCGTGCTTTGCGTTGTCTTCGTGCTTTGCGCTGTCTTCGTTTTTTGTGTTGTCTTCGTTATGTGTGTTGTCTTCGTTATTTGTGTTGTCTTCGTGCTTTGCGGTGTCTTCGTGCTTTGCGTTGTCTTCGTGCTTTGCGTTGTCTTCGTGCTTTGCGTTGTCTTCGTTATCTGTGTTGTCTTCGTTATTTGTGTTGTCTTCGTTATTTGTGTTGTCTTCGTTATTTGTGTTGTCTTCGATATTTGTGTTGTCTTCGTTATTTGTGTTGACTTCATGCTTTGCGTTGTCTTCGTTATCTGTGTTGCCTTCGTTATTTGTGTTGTCTTCGTGCTTTGCGTTGTCTTCGTGCTTTGCGGTTACTTCGTTATTTGTGTTGTTTTCGATATTTGTGTTGTCTTCGTTATTTGTGTTGTTTTCGTTATTTGTGTTGACTTCATGCTTTGCGTTGTCTTCGTTATCTGTGTTGTCTTCGTGCTTTGTGTTGTCTTCGTTTTTATGTTGTCTTGGTTATTTGTGTTGTCTTCGTTATCTGTGTTGTCTTCGTTATCTGTGTTGTCTTCGTTATTTGTGTTGTCTTCGCGCTTTGCGTTGTCTACGTGCTTTGTGTTGTCTTCGTTATTTGCGTTATCTTCGCTATCTGTGTTGTCTTCGTTATCTGTGTTGTCTTCGTTATGTGTGTTGTCTTCGTTATTTATGTTGTCTTCGTTATCTGTGTTGTCTTCGTTATTTATGTTGTCTTCGTTATCTGTGTTGTCTTCGTTATTTCTGTTGTCTTCGTTATTTGTGTTGTCTTCATGCTTTGCGTTGTCTTCATTATCTGTGTTGTCTTCTTTATTTGTGTTGTCTTCGTTATTTGTGTTGTCTTCGTTTTTGTGTTGTCTTCGTTTTTGTGTTGTCTTCGTTATTTGTGCTGTCTTCGTTATTTGTGTTGTCTTCGTTATTTGTATTGTCTTTGTTATTTGTGTTGTATTCGTTATCTGTGTTGTCTTCGTTATTTGTGTTGTCTTCGTTATTTGGGTTGTCTTGGTTATTTGTGTTGGCCTTGTTATTAGTGTTGTCTTCGTGCTTTGCGTTGTCTTCGTTATTTATGTTGTCTTGGTTATTTGTGTTGTCTTCGTTATCTGTGTTGTCTTCGTTATTTGTGTTGTCTTCGTGCTTTGCGTTGTCTTCGTTATTTGTGCTGTCTTCATGCTTTGCGTTGTCTTCGTTATCTGTCTTGTCTTCGTTATTTGTGTTGACTTCGTGCTTTGCGTTGTCTTCGTTATTTATGTTGTCTTGGTTATTGTGTTGTCCTAGTTATCTGTGTTGTCTTCGTTATCTGTGTTGTCTTCGTTATGTGTGTTGTCTTCGTGCTTTGCGTTGTCTTCGTGCTTTGCGTTGTCTTCGTTATTTGTGTTGTCTTCGTTATTTGTGTTGTCTTCGTTATTTGTGTTGTCTTCGTTTTTGTGTTGTCTTCGTTATTTGTGGTGTCTTCGTTATTTGTGTTGTCTTCGTTATTTGTGTTGTCTTCGTTATCTGTGTTGTCTTCGTTATCTGTGTTGTCTTCGATATCTGTGTTGTCTTCGTTAGCTGTGTTGTCTTCGTGCTTTGCGTTGTCTTCGTGCTTTGCGCTGTCTTCGTTTTTTGTGTTGTCTTCGTTATGTGTGTTGTCTTCGTTATTTGTGTTGTCTTCGTGCTTTGCGGTGTCTTCGTGCTTTGCGTTGTCTTCGTGCTTTGCGTTGTCTTCGTGCTTTGCGTTGTCTTCGTTATCTGTGTTGTCTTCGTTATTTGTGTTGTCTTCATTATTTGTGTTGTCTTCGTTATTTGTGTTGTCTTCGATATTTGTGTTGTCTTCGTTATTTGTGTTGACTTCATGCTTTGCGTTGTCTTCGTTATCTGTGTTGCCTTCGTTATTTGTGTTGTCTTCGTGCTTTGCGTTGTCTTCGTGCTTTGCGGTTACTTCGTTATTTGTGTTGTTTTCGATATTTGTGTTGTCTTCGTTATTTGTGTTGTTTTCGTTATTTGTGTTGTCTTCGTTTTTGTGTTGTCTTCGTTATTTGTGTTGTCTTCGTTATTTGTGTTGTCTTCGTGCTTTGCGTTGTCTTCGTTTTTTATGTTGTCTTGGTTATTTGTGTTGTCTTCGTTATCTGTGTTGTCTTCGTTATCTGTGTTGTCTTCGTTATTTGTGTTGTCTTCGTTATTTGTGTTGTCTTCGTGCTTTGCGTTGTCTTCGTTTTTTATGTTGTCTTGGTTATTTGTGTTGTCTTCGTTATCTGTGTTGTCTTCGTTATGTGTGTTGTCTTCGTTATTTATGTGTCTTCGTTATCTGTGTTGTCTTCGTTATTTATGTTATCTTCGTTATCTGTGTTGTCTTCGTTATCTGTGTTGTCTTCGTTATTTGTGTTGTCTTCGTTTTTGTGTCGTCTTCGTTATCTGTCTTGTCTTCGTTATGTGTGTTCTCTTCGTTATTTGTGTTGTCTTCGTTATTTGTGTTGTCTTAGTTATTTGTGTTGTCTTCGTTATCTGTGTTGTCTTCGTTATCTGTGTTGTCTTCGTTATTTGTTTTGTCTTCTTTATCTGTGTTGTCTTCGTTATTTGTGTTGTCTTCGTTATTTGTGTTGTCTTCGTTATCTGTGTTGTCTTCGTTATCTGTGTTGTCTTCGATATTTGTGTTGTCTTCGTTATTTGTGTTGTCTTCATTATCTGTGTTGTCTTCGTTGTTTGTGTTGTCTTCGTTATCTGTGTTGTCTTCGTTATCTGTGTTGTCTGAGTTATCTGTGTTGTCATCGTTATCTGTGTCGTCTTCGTTATCTGTGTTGTCTTCGTTATCTGTGGTGTCTTCGTCCTTTGCGTTGTCTTCGTGTTTTGCGTTGTCTACGTTATTTGTGGTGTCTTCGTGCTTTGCGTTGTCTTCGTTATTTGCGTTGTCTTCGTTATTTGTGTTGTCTTCGGTATTTGTGTTGTCTACGTTATGTGTGTTGTCTTCGTTGTCTGTGTTGTCTTCGTTATCTGTGTTGTCTTCATTATCTGTGTTGTCTTCGTTATCTGTGTTGTCTTCGTGCTTTGCGTTGTCTTTGTGCTTTGCGTTGTCTTCGTTATCTGTGTTGTCTTCGTTATGTGTGTTGTCTTCGTGCTTTTCGTTGTCTTCGTTATTTGTGTTGTCTTCGTTATTTGTGTTGTCTTCGTTATTTGTGTTGTCTTCGTCATCTGTGTTGTCTTCGTTATTTGTGTTGTCTTCGTCATCTGTGTTGTCTTCGTTATTTGTGTTGTCTTCGTTATCTGTGTTGTCTTCGTTATTTGTGTTGTCTTCGTTATCTGTGTTGTCTTCGTTATTTGTGTTGTCTTCGTTATCTGTGTTGTCTTCGTTGTTTGTGTTGTCTTCGTTATCTGTGTTGTCTTCGTTATCTGTGTTGTCTTTGTTATCTGTGTTGTCTTCGTTATCTGTGGTGTCTTCGTGCTTTGCGTTGTCTTCGTGCTTTGCGTTGTCTTCGTTATTTGTGTTGTCTTCGTGCTTTGCGTTGTCTTCGTTATTTGTGTTGTCTTCGTGCTTTGCGTTGTCTTCGTTATTTATGTTGTCTTGGTTATTTGTGTTGTCTTCGTTATCTGTGTTGTCTTCGTTATTTGTGTTGTCTTCGTGCTTTGCGTTGTCTTCGTTATTTGTGCTGTCTTCATGCTTTGCGTTGTCTTCGTTATCTGTCTTGTCTTCGTTATTTGTGTTGACTTCGTGCTTTGCGTTGTCTTCGTTATTTATGTTGTCTTGGTTATTTGTGTTGTCCTAGTTATCTGTGTTGTCTTCGTTATCTGTGTTGTCTTCGTTATGTGTGTTGTCTTCGTGCTTTGCGTTGTCTTCGTGCTTTGCGTTGTCTTCGTTATTTGTGTTGTCTTCGTTATTTGTGTTGTCTTCGTTATTTGTGTTGTCTTCGTTTTTGTGTTGTCTTCGTTATTTGTGGTGTCTTCGTTATTTGTGTTGTCTTCGTTATTTGTGTTGTCTTCGTTATCTGTGTTGTCTTCGTTATCTGTGTTGTCTTCGATATCTGTGTTGTCTTCGTTAGCTGTGTTGTCTTCGTGCTTTGCGTTGTCTTCGTGCTTTGCGCTGTCTTCGTTTTTTGTGTTGTCTTCGTTATGTGTGTTGTCTTCGTTATTTGTGTTGTCTTCGTGCTTTGCGGTGTCTTCGTGCTTTGCGTTGTCTTCGTGCTTTGCGTTGTCTTCGTGCTTTGCGTTGTCTTCGTTATCTGTGTTGTCTTCGTTATTTGTGTTGTCTTCGTTATTTGTGTTGTCTTCGTATTTGTGTTGTCTTCGATATTTGGTGTCTTCGTTATTTGTGTTGACTTCATGCTTTGCGTTGTCTTCGTTATCTGTGTTGCCTTCGTTATTTGTGTTGTCTTCGTGCTTTGCGTTGTCTTCGTGCTTTGCGGTTACTTCGTTATTTGTGTTGTTTTCGATATTTGTGTTGTCTTCGTTATTTGTGTTTGTTTTCGTTATTTGTGTTGTCTTCGTTTTTGTGTTGTCTTCGTTATTTGTGTTGTCTTCGTTATTTGCGTTGTCTTCGTGCTTTGCGTTGTCTTCGTTATTTGTGTTGTCTTCGTTATTTGTGTTGTCTTCGTTATCTGTGTTGTCTTCGTTATCTGTGTTGTCTTCGTTATTTGTGTTGTCTTCGTTATTTGTGTTGTCTTCGTGCTTTGCGTTGTCTTCGTTTTTTATGTTGTCTGGTTATTTGTGTTGTCTTCGTTATCTGTGTTGTCTTCGTTATGTGTGTTGTCTTCGTTATTTATGTTGTCTTCGTTATCTGTGTTGTCTTCGTTATTTATGTTTATCTGTCGTTATCTGTGTTGTCTTCGTTATCTGTGGTGTCTTCGTTATTGTGTTGTCTTCGTTTTGTGTTCGTCTTCGGGTATCTGGCTTGTCTTCGTTATGTGTGTTTCTCTTCGTTATTTGTGTTGTCTTCGTTATGTGTGTTGTCTTAGTTATTTGTGTTGTCTTCGTTATCTGGTTTGTCTTCGTTATCTGTGTTGTCTTCGTTATTTGTTTTGTCTTCTTTATCTGTGTTGTCTTCGTTATTGTGTTGTCTTCGTTAGTTGTGTTGTCTTCGTTATCTGTGTTGTCTTCGTTTATCTGTGTTGTTCTTCGATATTTGTGTTGTCCTTCGTTTTTTGTGTTGTCTTCATTATCTGTGTTGTCTTCGTTGTTTGTGTTGTCTCGTTATCTGTGTTGTCTTCGTTATCTGTGTTGTCTGAGTTATCTGTGTTATCTGTGTCGTCTTCGTTATCTGTGTTGTCTTCGTTATCTGTGGTGGTCTTCGTCCTTTGCGTTGTCTTCGTGTTTTGGCGTTGTCTACGTTATTTGTGGTGTCTTCGTGCTTTGCGTTGTCTTCGTTATTTGCGTTGTCTTCGTTATTTGTGTTGTCTTCGTTATTTGTGTTTGTCTACGTTATTTGGTGTTGTCTTCGTTGTCTGTGTTGTCTTCGTTATCTGTGTTGTCTTCATTATCTGTGTTGTCTTCGTTATCTGTGTTGTCTTCGTGCTTTGCGTTGTCTTTGTGCTTTGCGTTGTCTTCGTTATCTGTGTTGTCTTCGTTTATGTGTGTTGTCTTCGTGCTTTTCGTTGTCTTCGTTATTTGTGTTGTCTTCGTTATTTGTGTTGTCTTCGTTATTTGTGTTGTCTTCGTCATCTGTGTTGTCTTCGTTATTTGTGTTGTCTTCGTTATCTGTGTTGTCTTCGTTATTTGTGTTGTCTTCGTTATCTGTGTTGTCTTCGTTATTTGTGTTGTCTTCGTTATCTGTGTTGTCTTCGTTATTTGTGTTGTCTTCGTTATTTGCGTTGTCTTCGTTGTTTGTGTTGTCTTCGTTATCTGTGTTGTCCTTCGTTATCTGTGTTGTCTTTGTTATCTGTGTTGTCTTTGTTATCTGTGTTGTCTTCGTTATCTGTGGTGTCTTCGTTATTTGTGTTGTCTTTGTTATCTGTGTTGTCTTCGTTATCTGTGTTGTCTTCGTTATCTGTGTTGTCTTTGTTATCTGTGTTGTCTTCGTTATCTGTGGTGTCTTCGTGCTTTGCGTTGTCCTTCGTGCTTTGCGTTGTCTTCGTTATTTGTGTTGTCTTCGTGCTTTGCGTTGTCTTCGTTATTTGTGTTGTCTTCGTGCTTTGCGTTGTCTTCGTTATTTGTGCTGTCTTCGTTATATGTGTTGTCCTTCGTTATTTATGTTGTCTTCTTTATTTGTGTTGTCTTCATGCTTTGCGTTGTCTTCGTTATTGTCAACAGATGGAGCGTCTGTACAGAGTATAGAGATGAGAGCGACGTTTTCCACTTGACCTGCTACAAGATAATGACTTTCCGTAGTGACGTTGTGTGTGTTTCCTCTTTATAATGACAGATCTTAGTCAGATATGACTGAGCTGCCTTATTCTAGTAGACGGTACTCCCTGCTTCCTGTCAGCGACGATTGCTAATTCACCCCGACACCCCACACTGTGCCAACGGTTCGGGCGGAGAAGCACAATTGGGAGGGTCCAAGTCTTATCCTAGTACAAAGAAATGCCACCTAAAGACTAAATGTCA